>PVKV010020881.1:0-38792 GCA_004027835.1 Alouatta palliata
AAAAAAAAAAAAAAAAAAAAAAAAAGCGCAATTTTCTCCTTTTTTTCCCCAAGGGAAACAGAAAGGTTTTGGCCTGAATTTGCCTTCTGCTTTGGCTTTCCTCTGACAGTGCACGTCCATACCTCAAGGAACATAACATGCATTTGACATTACTTAATGAGCTTTTACCTTGTGCCACATGGTGGCGACCCTCCTTGTGGGAGGCAACAGCATGCCTGAAGACCCTGATTAAGACAGCGCTCTGATCACTCGCTCCTCAAAGTCTGTGGGGCTATGGACTAGCAGCATCACCCAGAGCATGTTAGAAATAGATTCTGAGCCCTCACCTCCCCAATCAGAATCTGCACTTAACAAGATGTCCAGGTGACTTGCATGTGCACATGAAAAACTGAAAGGCACTGCTTTGTTGCTCATAAACCCCTGCAAACTCAGATTCACGGAGGCTCAAAAGGGTTACATAACTTTGGTTCCTAAAGTAATATACTTCTGAATTTTGTCTTTATATTAGATATGCCTCCACCCATGCCTTTTTTTTCTTGTAAAGACAACAGTACAAATTTCTATTAATAAATCAATTCCAAATTAAAATGATTCCTAAGCCAGAGCTGGCTGTACACTGCTGCACTCTGGTGGGGAAGAGCTGGAATTGCAGGCAAATGTGGATTCCCATGCAAGTCAGAAGGGATTCTGTTAGCCAACGCTCCTAGACTCCTAAAGGGAGTTTTTAAAAATCATAAGCACACTTCTTACACCTCTCATGCCTCATTCCTAACCTGTGTCTGGGTTAATAAAATGGCTTTAAGATCTCAGCTACTTGCTGATCCGTGTTAACTTTGGACCGAAGGAACAGTCACAATCAATATTTCTTACTGCAGTCTTTGGGCACAAACATCTGGCTCTCTCTGGTCCCTGCCACCTGTGAGAGTGTGTGCACGTCTCTGGTACATCAGCCTCTGCTATTGCGGGTCCTCAGCTCCACAGCAAGAGCCACTTGAGAATGACACCTGCATTTTCAGGCTTTGACCATGTGAGAAAGCAAAAGTGGTGGTACATGCCTGTAGTCCCAGCTACTCGGGATGCTGAGGCAGGAGAATTGCTTGAACCCAGGAGGCAGAGATTGTAGTGAGCCGAGATCGTGCCACTATTGCACTCCAGCCGGGTGACAGAGTAAGACTCAATCTCAAAAAAAAAAAAAAGAAAAAAGAAAAATGGTTTTGCCCCGCTGTCTGGGCTTGGCTAAAGTGAAGATGACTGCTCAGGCAGCTCAAGGAGACTCCTCAGGGACTCGTTCCCAGGACAATTTTCAATACCCACCCCAAGGCCTCCTGGTCACCTCCCCGACCTGCCCAGTCAGAAGCAGCCTGTCCTATTCCTGAGTACTTAAAGCTCTTTGTCCTCAGCTCCTTGCACCCAGAGTTATCAGATTTACCAGGGGTAATGCGAGAAGGAAGCAACCATTCCTGCCTTCTGCCCTCTGTTGGGTAGTAAGCCCATGTGGAGCAGAGCGCATCTTTGGTCACTAGGGACAAGAGTCAATTATGTACAGAATGCTAGAGACGCATTTTATTAATGACCAAGCCTATCCCCTTATTAAACTGCAGCCACCAGCATGCCCAGCCATAGAATGGTAAGGCCTGTATTCGCTGACATCATGGATGGGGGCCTCCTCTGTGGGGAGAGCCAGCCCTGCACACTGCTCTAAATGTCTGCGCACCTCCTGCTCAAGGCTGTTAGGGAGTGAGTGCCCAGGGTGGAGCCACCGGCTGAGCTGTGACAGGATGACCGTCTTCCAGACTTGTGTCCAAATATTTCATCCAGAATACAGCATATCTGAGTTTTTGCTGTCTCCCTGAAGAACAATCACATTGAATGTGATTGATTGGTTGAAGTGTGAGCTATAAGCTGCCATGGGGCAGGCCTCACATCAGCTTCAGAGCCAGAGCTGTTGGGCCTCGACCAACAGTCCACACTGGTGCTGTTCTCCTGGCCTTCCCATGTGTCCTACCAAAGAATGAGGAAGCTTGTGAACTTCCCTATTCTGGATGCTGGATTTTAAACACCTTCCTGTGGCTTTAAGGAATGTCCTTCAGTCTGAATGCAATCTTGCTGAGTCCGGGTTTCTTCTGATTGTGAGCACTCTTGGAATAGTGTAGGTCATTGTCAGGAAGCGACAGGGAAGAAAGAGGCTTGCCAGCAAAACCATCAGTGTCAGGTGTAGAACCTGCTGTTGTGGGAAGTCAGCCTGGAAGAACTGGTCTTGAGTCCCAGCCTCTGTCTTTTACTAGTGTGAATCCTTGGACAAAGTCTTCAGCCTTCAGTTTCTTCATTTGCAAAAGAAAGACAATAGTAACCGTCTCACGGGGCTTTTCTATGTCACGGGGCTTTTCTAGGCAATAGTAACTATCTCACAGGGCTTTTCTGAAGAATAAATGAGAAAACATAAATGACATTGCCTCATGCACATTAAGTAGATATTTGTAGGATCTGGAATCTGGCTGTTTATCACTGTGTAGAACATGGATAATGAAGGATCCATCTTGAAGTTAGTCCCCGAGGGCTGGTTTCCTGGAGCTCCATGGGGATATCATTTGAAGGCCATTTGACCCAAAAGGTGACTGTGTTCATGCCTATACAGGAGAGTGTGTTCTGATGTCTTTACAGGAGAGTCTTGTGTAAGGCAGAGCATGAACTCCCTTGGAGAGATTCAGCAGAAGACTCATGGAAACTCAAAAGGAACCATATAAATTCCTTCTTGCCAAGCTTTTTCTAAACACAGAGCCCCCTTAATAGGTCTGAATCTCATGTAAACTGATAAAAGGCAAACTACTGGTCATGCACAGCTCTTAGGGTCTCTTGGGTGGGTGTGGCTAGGAGCAGATTAGAACTCCCCGGCAGGAGAGTAGCTACCAGGTTTTGCTACCGGCAAATCTCAGATCAAATTCTGCCATATGTTTGTTTTTTTAAAACCAACATTTATTTAAAAGGAGGCATAAAAGACTTCATACAATCTGTTTTGTAAGTTTGCTGCTGTCTCAGCTCCTTGTAGTTCAGGTGGCCCCACCTTGTGTGAAAGGACCCCAAGACACACACAACACCACCCTGATGCAGGCTATTACTTTCATAGTCAGTAATAAGCCCATGCAGAGCAGAAGTATCAGACGGTTTTGAGAGGGGTGCTCCCAAAGCCATGGCTAGACACGGGACTCTTTATGGATCGAGCCTGAATGTCGTCTGTGTGAGTACAGGCTACAGATGTCACTAGATTTCTATTCTCTGTGCAGGGAAGGATGTGTCTTTAAAATATTTTCACCAGCTCACACTTCCTGAATGCCTTTATTTTCATCAATGAGGCCCATTTTTAATATTTATAACATTAATCAATTAGCAACTAATGTTACTCATCAGTACTCTTTCAGACATTTGCCATATTTATTAATAAAGCCTCAAGTATTGCTCAAGAATTGGATATCAGAAGCATTTGTTGCACCTGCTTCTGGAGAGTGTCATTTCTGGAGTATGGATTCTCAAAACTAGCAACTGACTTCTGCAGAATTGAAGTTTTCACTAACCAGCAACTGCATAATCTCATAGAGTTAATGCTCGAGTGTTTTCGTGTTAATCACAGATACCAAAACAAAAGGAAGGATCCCATGATGAACGATGGATTCTATAGAAATACTGAGGACTATCTGTACTCTGTGGCTATCTCCATGACAAGCATGGTGGAACTTAAAAGGAAAGCAAGAATTACTTGCCTTTAAGTCACGTATGAATTAGTTGAAAAGATATATACATCTGAAACAGAAGAATGAGAGAGAACGTATGCAAAGCAAACTTCAGAGACGAGCCATTACTGAAGACCTGGGCAATCAAGAGCAGAGGTCTTGAATTCATCTTGGGTGGTGGACAACCTCTGGATAGGCAGAGGGGGGCAAAAGGGAAGATGCTCCAAGTTTAACGTGCGGATAGACATAGGAGGCCACCCTGTCAGTCTTCCCGTTGGAAGGCGTGGTCTAAGGAAGGATCAGCTCTGTGGACAGCTTGAAATTTTCTCATGGTCAGGTTAGTACTACATCCTTGGTTCTTCTGCTTTTACAGGGAACAGCTGTCTTCCCATGCCCTCCCTCTCCCAAAGTACCAGAGGCCAGCCACTCCCAAGGCTGCTTGGCTCTGCAGGGTTATCAATACAGCTAGTGGTGACTGTTTAAGATAGGTAATTTCATTCCCATGATATATGTGTAAGGCTTGCCATTCATCTTGCAGGCATTATTTATTTAGGAAAGTGTCATTTATTAGACAACCAAAGTGCCTACAAAGAAAATTAGGTACATTTTGATTATAAAAGGACTATAAAATGTTCAAGGAAATTTAATTAAGTTCTAAAGTCTTCTGGTAAACTAGTAATATAAAATTAATAGATTTAGGCTGGGCGTGGTGGCTCATGCCTGTAATCCCAGCACTTTGGGAGGCTGAGGCGGGCAGATCACCTGAGGTCAGGAGTTTGGGGAGCTTGAGACCAGCCTGGCCAACATGGTGAAACCCTGTTTCTTCTAAAAATACAAAAAATTAGCTGGGCATGGTGGCCCACACCTGTAATCCCAGCTACTCCGGAGGCTGAGGCGGGAGAACCGCTTGAACTCAGGAGGTGGAGGTTGCAGTGAGCCAAGAGTGTGCCACTGCACTCCAGCTTGGGAAACAAGAGTGAATCTCCATGTAAAAAAAAATTAATAGATTTATAAGTAAAATAATAAGATTTAACAAATATTATTTAAAACTTAAAAACTTGAGAAAACCTAGGTTTTAGAATATGTTGCTTTAAAACATTGAATAATAATTCATTGTCTGTAAAAGAAACCCTGAGGAATGGCTTTTTAGTTAGTCTTGTCATTGCTGGTGGTCTTCCAACTTAATAAAATATACTAAGAGGTGGCTTGAGTGTTAAGTGCTGCTTGGGCTCGAATCCCGACTGTGACTCATTGTCCTGACAGGAGGTGACCATGCAGTGCTTCAGGAATCCAAACCCCAGCTCTGCTATTCTTGTGACCTCAACATTGCCAGTGCAATATTTTACAACATCATCATTTGTAAAATAAGACAACAATGGAGCAGGGTAAGAGTAAGTGAGCTACAGTGGACGACACAGCTGGCGTAATTGGAGCCAGCAATAAAAAGAGTTATGATCTTATAAACTTTTAATTCAATTATATAACTAGAACACGCCTTTTTAAAGTTTTGCTTTTCAGATTTGTACATGAAGTTGCAGGAAATAATAGAAAGGGAGTCTCGAATCCCCTCCAAGCTATCATCTTGCAAAACCATTGAACAGTCTCACAACCAGGATATTGACATCCATGCGGTCAAGACAGGACATTTCCATCACCACAAGGGTCCCTCGGGTTTGGCTTTTACAGCCCCTACCTGCTCATGAATCCCTGGGGAACTCTAATCCGCTTTCCATTCCTGTAATCTTGTCCTTTCCATAATGTTAAATCAGTGGAATCATACAGTCATTACCTTCTGGAATCGGCTTTCCTCACTTAGTGTTAAGTTCGCATGAGGTTCCTGCACTCTCGTGTGCATCAGCAGTTGGTTTGCTTTCATTGCTGAGTAGAATCCTCTGGTGTGGATGTAACACATTGTGTTTAACCATTCACCCACTGAAGGACGTCAGGGTTGCTTCCAGTTTGGGGCTATTCCTAGAATGTGTATGTATTCAGTTTAGAAAAGACTCTTACGTAGATCTCACCTCTCTATACAGTAGCTTTTGGGAGACAGGGAATTTAATAGTTGTGAAAAGGGGATTCCTAATGTCACACAGGTGGTCTGCAGCAGGGCTGGCGCTCACATCATCTGAATGAGGGCACTTGGCTCCATTACCATATCCCTCTGCTTCCTCATGTAAGCTCATTCAACAAATGTCTCCAGGGTACTTGAGCTCTGGAGACACGGAGAATAGGCTGCTGTCCTTCCAGAGCCTGCAGTAGAGTGGGAAGTGAGACATTTGAATAAACATGACAAAGAAAGATCATGACCGTCACACTCTGGTGGGACAAAGAGATGTGCTTGGTGTATTTTGGGTGACTGAGCACGATGCCTGTATGTCCTGGGCACTGGGGAGCTGGGGACAGATATGATCACAGGGCAGAAGTGTGGGTGCAGTGCTGTGTCGAGCAGCTCTGCTGGGCCCAAGACAGATGCAGGCTGGAAACAGGTATCCTCATTTCTGTGACTATTCAAGTCCCAAAGAGAAGCAGAGCCCTGTGTGCCGAGAGCCCGAGAAATACCGCTTTCCTAAGATGGTCTCTGCAGATGGAGGGAGGAAAAGGTGTTGAGGAGACGCAAACCTCAGAGGCCGGAGACAAAGGAACTTGAATACATGTGCTGTGGTTTAACTACCAGGCCAAGAGTGCCTGAGAATCATTTCCGAACCCCTGCCCTTGGGTTCAGAATGTCACAATGTTTGGGAAGCGCATCACAGATGTTTGGGACACAGATGAATCAGCAATGTTTCTGTTACACACATACGCACCATTCAGTGGCCCCCAAATCGAGTGTGTTGGAGACTGCTGGTGTATAACTCCTTAACCCGGGCTTCTCCCAAGCTCCTCTGTGCAAAGCCATGAAGAGGCCCACATGACCCAGGAAGGCTGCGAGCATTCCATCCTTGCCCCTGATCCACCTGGCACCTCTGGGTCCTGCTCAGTCCCCGGCCAATGCTGCCCCCTCCAGGAGACATGGGTGACAGCCGTAAGCCTCCCGCAAGACACGGACACAGAGCTGGCTCACTCTCTGTGGCCTCCCATGGCAGTCTAGCACCCAGTCAAACGGGAAGGAGCCTGAGTCCCACACACCTACCATGCACAGGATCCTGGAGCGGACCAATGCAAGGAGGGTAAGGAGGCAGCTGTGACACTTCTCTGAAAGGGGAAAAGATGTCCTTTCCCATAGAATGACTTCTCACTGAGCTCATGCCAGGGGCCAGACCCCGTGGAAGCATCCAGCTCCCATGATTTCCCTTAATACAGCACCGTATGCCAGGAGCATTTCAACCAAGCTGCACCCCCAATTCGCAGAGGACAAAACGGAGGCTTGGGGATTTGGGCGATTGTCAAAGGTCCTATGGCTGGCAGGTAGGAGAGCCAAGATGAGAGCCAGCTAGCTTACCCCAAAGTCCGCTTTCTTAACCACGGCTCCATTTCCATCAAGCACTTAATGCCTGCTTGCAAGAATCTGTCCCTCGGCCAGCAGCCACGGAGCACTTCCCTCTGTGGACACAGCCTGGTTGAGGTGCTGCCTCTCTTGGAAGGAGTGGAAGCAGATTCCACACACAGCAGGCACAGGGCACAGGGTGGGGACCCGGCCCAGGTAGACAGTGGGCTCAGGTGCGCCCCAGGCCTTGGGCTTCAGGGCAGAAACCTCAGGGCAGCAGAATCCCTGCTGTGCACTGTCTGGGCCTCGCCTCCCCAGCAGAGGAGCTGAGCTCCTGGCAGACGCACTCACAGCCTTGTTCTTTCACCGTAACCTCCTTCTCTCGCTTTGTCATCCACAAGAGCAGCAGTAGGGCAACACTTTTTGGAAATAAGTCCAGGTCAGAGTCCTGATGTCCTAACATACCTGTGCGGTGCTATTGTGGTCACTTTCTGGTCCACCTGAGAGGCAGCATCTGTGCCACCACTGGGAAGTTCAGGAAGGCCAGCACAGCACAGCAGATTTGAGGGGCTTGATCCTTGCCATGTCCCCAGCTGTGAGAAAGGGGATGTCTGAGACCAGGAGTGGGGGCCCTTGGCGGCCACCATGAGCATCTCTATGTCCTACTATGCCCCTTCACACCCCGCCAGAGCTCGGGTGTCAAGTTTGACTGCAAATAGTTTGGATGGACTGAGCAAAAAGTGCTGTTGCTTCCGCTGGGTTAGTGATGGGCAAATGCAGGCAGCTGGGAAGATGGACCCTCAGCCCAGGTCACCAACAGCTGCGTGCTTTCCCCCAGGCACGGGCAGTCTGTGGCTGGGTTGAGGAAAGCCCTGGCTGGGTCCCCCGGGCTCCCTGATGCTTTGCGGGGCAGAGAGTGAGCAGTCTCTCCATGCAGGCTCTTCTCTGCTGTCGATGTTGTTCGTACAGGTCGAGAAGGCCCTCCGGCCTCTGGCCTCCTCCGAGTCCACTCCCCTCCTCCTGCATTTACCCCAGCTGATCACTGTCCTCTCACCTTTGAATGAACTTTGTTACCCTGCTCTCGTCAGGGCTTTGCCTTTTGAGTCACTAAAAGCTCTGCTCTTAAAAATCAGAGCTTTGGCTATTTCTATGATCTCTGAAGTGGAAGTCAGTGGTGAAACTTTGACCTGGCTCTGTCTTTGCTTTCCAAGAATGGGCTGTCTTAACTCTCCCCCGCAAGAGATGCTCTGACTTAGGAGTGCAGCAGAAGAAAACCCAGCCTTGTGTGAATAGCTTTAAACATCTCAGAGCACGCCAGCACCCCTGCACCTCTCCCACTTGAAATAGTCCATGGCTTTCTACTGTGCTCAAGATATAAATACTCAATATGGCCCCAAAGAGCCCGAATGCTCTGGTTTTTGCCTTTCTGTCCACCTAGATATTTGCACTACAGCCAGTGCGGCCTGAGCTTTACCTCAAGTAAGTCATGCTCTCTCCCCCTGGAATCTCCTCTCCTCTTCCTCCACCCCTAACTGCCTCCTCTTCTTCCTCCGGAAGACACCTCTCAACTCACCCAGCTTCTGTGCTTCCTCCGAGATGAACCCCCATATCCGGCCTCCCTTTGACTCACGTGTTTCTTTCACTTCTTGGGTCAGTTGGTTACTTTCGCTCTCTCTCCCGGGTTCTGTAAGCTGCTGGATATTTCTCTTTCCCACCACTGGGCTTTAGCAAATGAAGGAATGGACTAGATGGATGAATGGACTGTAGTTCCTCACTGAAAACAATCTTGCAATATTGAAGTTTGCAATATTCTGGTGGCTGGATGCCAGACTAAGTCTTTGAGGCTTTGCTGCAAATAGGGAAAAGATGTTGATCTGCAAAGCAGAAGTTAACTGGCTGGTGACAGGAGAATCCACTGGGTCTGAACCCAATTTTATTCAATGTGATCAGTGGGCAGGTGCAGCCTTATGAATGGATGGAATATATAGCTGCCTCTGGATAATTTGAGGTAGGAGAATTAAGTCTTCCTAAGTCACCTGCTCCTCCTCTCTGGAAATGTTACCACTCATGTGGGTTGCTGTTCAAGAATCTTCCACTAAATTCGAATAATTCTAGCAGGGCTCAGTCCTCATTAGTTACACTTTAGGCAGCTGAATGGCAGCTGAGTCCTGGAGATTAGGGGAGTGGGACGGGAAAGCAGGAGTCAGGTGGGAAGAAAGAGAAATGGAGAGGTGGTGGGGAGGCAGGCACTGTAGATGAGACCCTGACAGGGGAGTCGGGCATCAAAGGCTGTCACCTCGCAAATTTGCCACACTCTGGTCCTTTTACTTTCACGCTTCATGATTGGACAAAAATGTCGTTTCACCATTTTGACTTTTTTTTCCACTTCAAGGAAGAAAGATACAAAAACAAACAGAATAAATTTCTTTAGAGGTAAATGGAAGCATCTGGACCTGGAGACAGGGTGTTTGGTGTGTGAATATCTCCTCTGGAAAAGCTTCATTGATTCATCCATTTATTCCTTCTAGAAATTCTATTGAGTGTCTGCCACATACCAGGCACTGTGCAGCCTACGGAAATAGAGAGTTAACAAGATAGACAGTGTATACCATAGAACTTCCCATGAAGGCTTTGAGAGGAAAAAGCATGCATTCTCCTGTGTCTGCCCAGACTCCGATAGCTTGGAACTGCCTGAGTGTGATGGGACGTGGGACTTGGGAAACGCTGAGGAATATATTGTATTGCTGGGAGGCATAGCAAGCGTATGAGTGAAAAGGAAACACTCTTCTTTCCCATCATGTTTCGGTTTTGGTGAGAGGGCATGGGGAGATGAGGGACGTGAGTTAGATGCTGGATTCCAAGGAATGTCCTTAACCAAGTTTGAATATTCTGACTGCCTGATGCCAGCCTGAGGCTTTGAAGCTTTGCTGCAAATAGGGAAAAGCTGTTGGTTTGCAAAAGAGGGTCTAACTGGCTGGTGATATTAAAATCCATTAAATTTGTCATCTTATGTTATTTATTTATTTTTGTTCGTTATATCCAATTTCTACACTTCTTCAGTTATGTAAGAGCTAGAATCCTCATGTCTTGGCATCCTACCCTTAAAAAAATTCCTTTTCTTTCTTACATTTATTACACAGTCTTCCCCTCCCCAGGCCATTATAGTGGACATGTAAAAAATAAAGCTATCCTGTGATTTCAATAAAAGCCACATAATCTCTTTCTAAACCACTACTCTGCTTTGAAGAGTCAATATTCTTCCATTGGCAATTTCCCACAATGCGGTTAGTTTAACAAAATAAAATTTGAGAAAACAAAACATTGTGAGAACGACTGTGTTTTTACAAGTCCTTCTTAATTTTCTACTCTATAGCATTTCTTAGAATTTGTCATGTCCTACCTCCTTGTTGGCTAAGTGAGAAAGCTGGGAAAAGCCGGCCTCCAGCCTTCTGAGAGGAAGGGGTGAATTCGTTAGGGTGTCTTGCTTGTAAGTGATAGAAAGTTAATTTGAGCTAGCCAGAGTTAAAGAGGTGGGGCAGGGGTTGGGGCTCATTAGCAGAAGGAGAGGAGATGAATCCTGGGCAGTAGGATGAACAGGTGTCGACGTGGAGGCCAAAAACAAGCAGTTCCCTCCCCTTACCACCCACATCCAGACCATCAGGAGAAAGGTCGTGGGTGGAGACAGAGGGAAGGTTTCTGCCACTGGGGAAGGTGTCCAGACTGAGGGGTTGAAAGTGGTTATGTGGGAAAAGTGATTGTATTTTTTTCCTGGTAGTGTGGAGCTCTCTTCTGCACCCCTTTGCTGGCAAAAAGGAAAACCTCTCCAAAGAGCTGTCTGCGAAAATTGCATGCGCTGTCAGCAGCGCGCTCCTGTATAGCGTTCACCCACCCCATACGTTTACCTCTCCACCGAAACTGTGCAGTATTAATCACCAAAAGCCTCCATACCGCCAACTCCAAGGGGCGTTTTGGTCCTTAAGTTGCTCTATTGGACATACTCGTCCACTCCTCTTGAAACCTGATTCTTTCTTGGGCGTCTGGGCCTCTCTCTTGGCCTCTAAGGTCCTGCACTCTCCTGGTTTGCGCCTACCACCTGACCGCTCTCTTTCTCCTCTGCGGGCGTCTTCTCCCCTTGCTCCCTAGCTGTTGGGCATCATCAAGCTTTGGTCCTGCGTTCTCTTCTGGTCTCTGCTCCCTTTAATTAATTTCAGTTATCGACATTTCCATCTAGATGTCTCTTAGGCAGCTCCGATTCAGACTTGAAAACAGGACCTATGAAGCCTTCAGTCAGTCCAAACCTGATCCTCCCCATACCTTCTTGTTCCTGTAAGAGGCACTGCCGTCCGCTTGGATACTAACGCTGCTAATTACTGCGCAGCATCCCTGACTCATCACGTGTCTGTTCGCCTCTAGCTAACTTCTGTCTAACCCAGTGGCAAGCTCTGTTGGCTGCATTTTAAAACATTGTCTATCTGGTACAAGCCCATCTCTCTTTATCTCCACCACAACCATCAGGGTCAAAGTCACGGTCCTGTCTCATGCGGCCGATGGCAGCAGCCTCCTCACTGGTCTCCCTGTTTCCTCTTTTGCTGTTTCCCATTTTCCACAAAGTGCTCTTTGAAAGGCAGATTATGTCACTTCCCTACTGAAACTCTTTCACTGATGTTGCATTGCCCTGAAGATAAAGGCCAGCAAGGTTCTGCCTATTCCGGCTCCTCTTAACCTGATAGCCTCATCCCTTGACGGCCTCCTGCTCTTTTGCTCTGCCCCGGTGTTCCTGGTTTACACAAAGCTTTTCCCTGCCCTGGGGCCTTTGGACTCACTCTTTCCCCTGTTTGGAAACACTTTTCTCTAATTGCTTAGCTGTTGTTATATTTTTTCTAATCATTTATGATTCAGCCTAAATATCACTTCCTCAGAAACACAATTGCTTTCCAGCACTCAGCTATTTTTCTCCAAGTACAAATGATCATTTGCACTCATTTATTTGTTTAATTGTTTATTGTGTCTCACGTTAGAGAGACTCCAAGGACAGGAATCAAAACATCTGTCATGTTCTCTAGTTCTCATTAATGACTAGCCCAAGACCTGGCAGATAATATGTGCTCAAGGAATGGTTTTTGAATGATGAGTAAAAACAGCATCAAGATAACTAATAGTATGTCAGTCAGGGCTCTGATTTTGAGTGCTGAACTATAAATGTTCTGTGGGTGAAACTTTTTTTGAAATATTTAAATGACCTAGAATTGAGATCATGTATGTCTTAAGATGAGCTTGGAGAATTCCATGCTGCATTTATTTATTTATTTATTTTTATTTTGAGACAGCGTCTCACTCTGTTGCCCAGGCTGGAGTGCAATGGTGCAATCTCTGCCTCCAGGTTCAAGTGATTCTCCTGCCTCAGCCTCTTGAGTAGCTGGGATTACAGGTGCCTGCCACCATGCCCCAGTAATTCTTGTATTTTTAGTAGAGACAGGGTTTTGTCAGGTTGGCCAGGCTGGTCTTAAACTCCTGACCTCAGGCGATCCACCAGCGTGTTGGCGTCCCAAAGTGCTGGGACTGTAGGTGTGAGCCACGGAGCCCAGCCTGCATGAATATTCAAATAGAACAAAGCTACATTCCTTTGGTAGGTATTAGAGGAGGAAAATTTCTTAGTTTCTAGCAAATAGGACCTAGGCAGAATATTATTGAGGTGGATAGGAAACTGCCTGTATGTATCTATATGTGAAAAAAGGAAAAGGGTGAAAATAAAACTGAGATTCTTTTTTGGAAACAAAGCTACAATTTACTGTCAAAAAGTTTCTGTTGCTGACCTGCTGACCACCCCACCCTCCCCCACCAAAAAAATCCCAAAGAGTTATTTAAAAAGAATCCTTCAAGGTTATCAAGCAGGAGATTAGATTCCTGGAAGTGGGAGTCTAAGGAGATAGTCTAAGTTATTTCCTCTCAATGTCTCTAGAGGAAGGGAAGAAAGAGTTTTTCCAATGGTTGTAACATTTTCAACAAAAATATATTCACTATTCAACAATGACACCACTGAGACACTCTATTTTTTAAGCTAAATTAATTTTTTTCAGATGAACTTTAAGAAAAGATCAAATTACATTATTTTCAATTATTTTTTATTAAATGTTCTTCATTTTATGTGGTTTTTTTACTTATTTTTTATCTAATTTTAGTCTTTAATAATTCAGTGTTTGATAAAATATAACAATTATAAATGTTGTTCTTGCTGTTTGTAACACGTTTAGTATTTCTCTGATGTGTAAAGTATTAAATATTTGCTTTCACGAGTTTCCTTTTTTTTGAGACAAGTTCAAATGCTGTCACCCAGGCTGGAGTACACTGGCATAGTATCAGCTTGTGGCAACCTCTGTCTCCCGGGCTCAAGCAATCCAACCCCCTCAGCCTCCGGAGTAGCTGGGACTGTTGTAGGCCTGCTCCACCACGCTCAGCTGATTTTTGTATTTTTTCTAGAGATGAGGTTTCCCCATGTTGCCCAGGCTGGTTTTGAACTTCTGGGCTTAAGCAATCTGCCCACCTCAACCTCTCAGAGCGCTGTGATTATAGGCGTGAGCCACTGCACTCCGCCGTTTTCACTAATCGTTAATATAAATTCCACACTCATAAAAATGTCAGTACCAGTGCTACTACTTTATTACAAATCTAAACAGAGCAGACAACATGACAGCCTCGTTGTTATGTTCCAGTGCTGCGATCGCCACCCTTGCCTGGCACCTGCAGCCGACAGTGGATGGGGCATCCTGTCTATCACAGGATGCTTCCTGTTGATCAAGGTTTGAGGATCAAGGTGTTCGCAGCTCATCTCCTCTAATCTGGACTGGGCTGATCCAAATATGCCTGATCCAAGCTGAAGTTCTGTGGTTACTCATCCAGGGAAAGAGGAGGACCCTGCATGGGACACGTGGTGTGTGTCCCTTTAACCACCACAGTCGTCCTATCGTGTAGGTAGTATTGGTACTCTTTTCAGTTGAGGACTGTAGGGTTTAAAGAGGTTAAATAATTTCTCCAGATCCCACAGCTAGTGAGTGTGGGAGCCAAGAGTTGAGCCCAGTCAGACATCAAAGCCTTTCCAATCAGCCTCCCCTTCTGATGCCAGAAGCCACTGGAAACTGCACTTTGGCAATAACCTACTCCAACCTCTCTAAGAGAGAGGGGTCAGGCGGCTTTGTGCTGTACTGGACCTGGAATAGAATTTCAGAACCAAGTTCAGGGTTGCAGAGGGTGATCCCAACAGTGGACCAGGGAGGGCACCATGCAGAGCTGTCCTACCTTCTGTCGCTTCCTCCTAGCTGGACAGAAAATACAGAAGGGTGGTCTCTTCCTTGCTCTTGCCCCCAAGAGCACTCGACCCACTAGGAGGAGAGAAGAGAAATTCCTTGATGGGAACTTCTATGGAGGCTTTCTCTAAGTTCAAACCCCTGTAAACACCAATAATTCTATACAATTTTAATTGCAGATGTTTCATTCATTAAATTAGATAATAAGTATTCCTGTTATTACTATCCTGTTATTGCTATCAATAATACTTCTACTGGTTAACATTTTCAGAAACCTAACTTGACTCTCCTCAACTGCTGCTTCTTAGTGAATTCATAATCTAAGGAGAACCTGAGGAAGCTTTGGAGGGAGGGAGTGGAGTGTTGATAATGATTGAAAATAAACTTTTACTGTTTTTGTGCACAGAACCCCGAGGTTCACATTTCAATTGATGCTGTACATATTTGAAAGAATTATCTTTAAATTATTACCTTTTTTTTTGAAACGGAGTCTCATTCCGTCACCAAGGCTGGAGTGCTATGCATGATCTCGGCTCACCACAACCTCCGCCTTTCGGGTTCAAGCGTTTCTCCTGCCTCAGCCTCCTGAGTAGCTGGGATTACAGGCATGCACCACCACACCCAGCTAATTCTGTATTTTTAGTAGAGACAGGGTTTCACCATGTTGGCCAGGCTGGTCTCGAACTCTTGACCTCATGATCCCCCTGCCTCGCCCTCCCAAAGTGCTGGAATTACAGGCATGAGCCACTGAACCTGGCCAATTATTACTATTTTTAGTAAGGTTGTATATTCTAATTACAATCTAGGTACTTATTAATAATATCAACTTGCATTAGGACATTCTATATGCTGTTTGTCTCAAATTGATTTTTAAATAAAATTCCTAGATTTTTAAATTCAGCACACATCCTACCAGATTGTGCTGTCTGCCTTTGCTTTCAACTTCAAATAAAAGTTGCTCCACGCTAAATTGGATGGGTAAAATGCCCAAGTATTAACTGACTAAGCAACCGTGACTGTAGCAGTGCGCTTTATGAGGACACACTCAAGCTTACCAGCACAAGTGCATCTGTAGGTACATATTTTGAACTGGCTCAGCATTTGTTCCTGAGTCAGGGACAAGTTGTGCAGTAACCTTTATTTCTGGCTTTCACTCTTGGAAACCAAGATAAAGAGACCAAGGCTTTACAGATAAAGTAAAAATCCTTTGGAAATAGATTAAAACAATTGTATGCACCCAAGGTATTGTAAAACACTTAGAGTCGGATCTCTCAAAGGTAAAGGCAAATTCAAGGGGTTGTCACACCTACTATGTCACTTAAAGCCTGAAATAAATTATATCAGCCTTTCTCAACCAAGGGTTGATTTCTGTTCAAAATAATTCAGACCCATACTAGGTTACAATAAAATGCAAATAGCCACTGGGGCTTGTATGTTCTAAGTATTCTACTAAAGACTAAAAATGTAGAGTTGGCCAGGCCTGGTGGCTCATGCCTGTAATCCCAGCATTCTGGGAAGCTAAGGCTGGCAGATCACCCCCTGAGGTCAGGAGTTTGAGACCAGCCTGGCCAAGATAGCAAAACTCCATCTCTAATTAAAAAAAAAAAAAAAAAAAAAAAAAAAGCAAAAAAAGTAGCTAGGCATGGTGGCATGCGCTTGTAATCCCAGCTACTCAGGAGGCTGAGACAGGAGAATTGCTTGACCCTGAATGGTGGAGGTTGCAGTGAGCCGAGATCGCACCACTACACTCCAGCCTGGGCCACAGAGTAAGACTCTGTCTCAAAAATAAAATAAAATATGCAGAGTCCCACCAAGCCTCGCAGGCCACATTTGATCCACATTTCAGGGAATTCAACACTAAAAAGTCAGAAATACATAAATACATTTAAGTTTGCATGTAAGGTCCGTCCTCACATGGCCTTCCCTCTGCACATATGCAGCCTGGGGTCTCCTTTTTTCCTGTGTGTCCTCATTCCCTTTTCTTATAAAGACACAATCATATTCCATTAAGACCCACCCTATATTTTAACTTAAAAGACCTTGTCTCCAAACACGGTTATATTCTGAGGGACTCGGGGCTAGACCTCAGCATAGGACTCTTCGGAGTACAACTCAGCCCTTAACACACTGTTTCTGTTTTCAGTTCTAACCTGTTTGTGCTCCACAGTGTACTGGTTTTAATGACAACTGAGCAGTTTTGCACTATAAGTGAGCATCTGACTTTGAAATTGTATTCTCAGAAACGAAATCTTAGATACGGAAATGCCCCTCAGTGTCATTAGGATACAATGTGAAGGTTGTGCCATTTCTCTAAGCCTCTCCATGCTCGCATGGAACTTCATTCGTATTTCCATTGCCCTGCCTCAACCGTATCCTGGGTGCCTCCTCTTTCTCTCAACATGCACATGGGTTTGCCACATGGTAGGTATTATGGGTTGAATCATGTCCTACCAAAGTTCGTATGCTGAAGAAGTCCTACCCCCAGGACGTCAGAATGTGACCTTATTTGGAAATAGGGTCATAGCTGATGTCGTTGGTTAAAATGAGGTGATGCTGGAACAGCATGGGCCCTAATCCAAGGTGACTGGTGTTCTTACAAAAAAAGAGGAGATTTGGACTCAGACACACGCAGGGAGAATGCCAGGTGAACATGAGATCAGAGACTGGGGTGACGCATCTGTAAGCCGAGGAAAGCCAAGATGGCCAGCCAGCCACCAGACACTGGGCATGTTTGGCTCACGCCTGTAATCCCAGCACTTTGGGAGGCCAAGGCAGGTGGATCACTTGAGATCAAGAGTTCAAGACCAGCCTGGCCAACATGGGGAAACCCTGTCTCTACTAAAAATACAAAGGTTAGCCGAGTGTGGTGGTGGGCACCTGTAATCCCAGCTACTGGGGAGGCTGAAGCAGAATTGCTCGAACCCGGGAAGCGGAGGTTGCAGTGAGCAGAGATCACACCACTGCACTCCAGCCTGGGTGACAGAGCAAGACTCTGCCTCTAAATAAATAAATAAATAAGTGAAAAGGAGTACTGTTAACAGCTACACTCAGGCCGTAGGCATCACTGGGACATATGGCTCCCCTTCCTACAAATATTTGCTGAATTTGGTTCTCTCTAGTTTCTTGTCCTTTTTTGCTGTCTCTCCTCTTGATAAGAATGTGTAGGATCTGGGTGACAGGAATAAGGTCTGTTTCTTGCACTGCAGAATGTCCCTTTGTACCTCCAACGAATCAAATGTCTTCTTGAGTGCTACAGAAATTGTCATTTGCTTAAAGCAATGCAGACCAGTGAGAAGAGTTCGGATCAGAAGCAGCAAGCTTTATATTGATACACTCCAGCTTACCAGCATAAGCGTATCTGCAGGTGGGTGCGTATTTTGAACTGGCTCAGCATTTGTTACTGAGTCAGGCACAAGCTGAGCAGTAACATTTGTTTCTAGCTTTCACTCTTGTCTATGATCTTGGAGACCATCCTCAAATATTTACAGTGACAGTTCTTACTTTTGAGAATTCATCTTGGGGATCCCTAGAGCAGTTCTGGGGCACTGAGACCAGGGATCAAATTTGCAGCTGTGGCTGGTGCACCCAACCCCATCCGGCAGGGCTAGGCTTTACCTGTCCTGTTGCTTAAAATTTGGGCATTCTTGCAGCTGCGGGTCAGACAACAGAAAGCCCCAATTTTAATGTTTATTTTCCTGTTTGGTGTGGATACCCTGCCCATCTCTGCAATGCACTCATGACCACATAAGCCACATATAGCTGAGGTGGGTCAGAGGTCAAAGCAGTTCATGAAGACAAATAAACTTTCTGAGAAATTTCTATGAAAATCTTTTGCAATTATGGGATGAGTACAATTATGTCTGATTATTTTCTACCATTCAGGAACTGTGTAATCTCCCTCCCTTGGGAAGTCGGGCCAAGATGATGTGGGTTCAGGTTGTAGGAGGTGTCCAGGAGTAGGGGCAATATGTGGGGTGTGGCAATTACCAGAAAAAAAAAAAAAAAAAACCCAAGGCAGTCCCAGGCCAGGGTCAGAATCAACCAGCACAGACCTCCCAGACATGTGAGTCTGGGCCAAGGTTGTGTGTGCGCGCATGTGTGTGTGTGTGTGTGCGTGTATGTGTGTGTGTGTGTGAATGCCCCAATGCACTGAAGAGAAAAAAGAAGATAGAAATAGGATAAAAGTCTGGAGTTATTCTTGACCCCAAATGAGGCCACTTAAGTGCTTTGTTTGTTAAAGTAGCATCCGTGGCTTCCGAGATGCATATGTAAGGTGCATATGAAGAAGCAGGAGCAGCAGTTTCCAGCTGGTTATTTTTTATACAGTCCCTTGATCAAAGGTAATTCTAGCACTTTGGAAGGCAGAGAGGGGAGGATCACTTGAGCCTAGGAGTTTGGGAACAGCCTGGGCTACATAGTGAGACTCCATCTCCACTGAAAATAAAAAAGTTAGCTGGGCATGGTGGCACACATGTCCCAGCTACTCAGGAAGCTGAGGTGGGAGAATCGCCTGACCCCAGGAGTTTGAGGCTGCAGTGAGCCACGATCGCACCACTGCACTCCAGCCTGGGTGACACAGACCCCATTTCCGAAAAATAAAAATAATAATTTAAAAATAAAGAAAACACAGGCTGGGCACGGTGGCTCATGCCTGTAATCCCAGCACTTTGGGAGGCCGAGGTAGGTGGATCATCTGAGGTCAGGAGTTCGAGACCAGCCTGGCCAACATGGTGAAACCCCGTTACTACTAAAAATACAAAAAAGTAGCCTGGCATGGTGGTGGGCACCTATAATACCAGCTACTCGGGAGGCTGAGGCAGGAGAATTACTTGAACCTGGGAGCCAGAGTTTACACTGAGCCGAGATGGCACCGCTGCACTCCAACCTGGGCAACAAGAGCAGAACTCTATCTCAAAATAAATAAATAAATAAATAAATAAATAAATAAAGATAACACTGCAGTGAAGTTCTACGAATGCCTTCCTTGATATGATTCAAGTCATGTGATACAGGGATGTTGCTCTTAGATAAAGAGTAGGCTAAGAATAGTTGGGAGAAATGGGCATAAAAACTAGCTGAGCATCTCCCACACTTGGTGAGTGGCAGACCTGCCTGGAGAAACTTTTTGGTGTGCTCCTTCCACCAGATGACCGTGACAGCCTCTGCAGCGGTGTGGAAATCAGCACATTCTCTTTCTCACTCCAAAGGAAAAGGCTGAAAATGATCTCACACCAAGACCTAATTGTTCTGCCAAGTCAATCACCCCCGAGGCTCCGAAGCATTGGCTCCTCGGTGCTGACTTTCGGGGAGCCTCTAATGAAGCCCAGCATGGCCCAGCATCGTGTCCTCTGGGCCTGGTCGTCTGCCTCTCTTGGAACGTGGACTGAGAGCTTGTTTTGGATCCTCACCAATCAGGCCTTCGCTGTAGCCAGGAGGTCTCAGTAGACAAGCCGTGTAATTGAACATATGCAAGTTGTTTATTTTGTCCATAAAGCAGTGACCACACTCAGAGGAGAAATTGCCTTGTTAAAAAAATGATTCTGTTCCTCATCACTCAATGCCTGGCTCTGCCAGCTGCAGGGACTTTCTTTCCAGCAATTAAAATAAACAATTCCACATGTGCACAGCCAACGTTGCAGAAAAAAGGTGTCAGGAAATAAAGATGTCACAGAATTTGAAATAAAATGTGTTTAAGAACAGCCTGGCTCTCTTGCATTGGAAAGTGGCTTTTCTTGGAACTGTAAGAATCTTAACAACTTTGGAATTGGAAGAGAACGCAGTATTCATGATGTGGTCCAGCCTCCGTGTTGGATGGCAAAGGAGACTGAGGCCTGGCTTTTCCAGGTTTTCCCAATTGGGCCGTGGAAGAGCCGAGACCATAAACCTGCTCTCCACTCTCAGACTGTGCCTTACTGTCCCTCAGAGACGGTCAGTGGGAACCATGGGGGTCAAAGAAGGCTCCAGGAGACAGAGCTGGCTCTAGACCTGGCTCCAGATCTGGAATTAGAGGACTCCGTGGAGATCTACAGGGGAGGGGACAAATGAGAAAGGGAGCGAAGGCCCGGGGGCAGGAGTGAACAGCATATATTCCTGGAACCAGAGAGGAGACTAGCCTGATAAGTTTTTTGGGAAAGTGAGGATTACAGTTGGATAGTAGAATAAATACATTGATTGGTCACAGGCAATAATCGCAGGAACCAGGTGCCAGGCTAGATAGTTAAAGCGGAAAGAATTTAGCAGCATATGTTACTTGGACAATATAAGAAGAAATAGATAATCTCTAGTCTCTAGGTTAAGCTTCCAAGAAAAACTCTTTTTTCAAAAAAATTTTATTTTTTTGAGATGGAGTTTCACTCTTGTTGCCCAGGCTGGAGTGCAATGGCGTAGTCTCAGCTCACTGAAACCTCTACCTCCTGGGTTCAAGTGATTCTCCTGTCTCAGCCTCCCAGGTAATTGAGACTACAGGCATGCACCAGCAGCCCGGCTAACTTTTGTATTTTTAGTAGAGATGGGGTTTCATCATGTTGGCCAGGCTGGTCTCGAATTCCTGACCTCCGGCGATGTGCTTTGCCTTGGCCTCCCAAAGTGCTGGGATTATAGGCATGACCCACCAGGCCCAGCCAACGAAGAATGACTCTTAACCACACAATAGAAGTGATCACCAAGAAAGCAGAGGACTCTGTCTTGACCAGGCAGGTGCCACAATAAGAAGCTGTCTCCAGACCAGAAAGCCACTGCCTCCAAACCAGATTCCCTGCCCTTACCGCAACCCACGCCAGCAAAATGGATGTTTCACCCCCAGCTCTCTTCCACCTACCTCAGTTTTGAATCGAATCTCACCAACTGCATCTGACAGAATCTCCTCACGGCTGGGATTCTAACTGCAGTAGAGTCAGAAAAATGTTATTTTTAGCTCTCGATTCGAGCGGCTTATGAAAGGAATGCTGGAAGGGTTTGGAATGGATGCTGAACAAACCACTCCACACTTTTCACTGCACGTGGAGAGCTTGGGTTTGCGTGGTCAGAAGTAAGGAGTTGCTGATAATTTCTTAGCCAGAAGAGAGTGATTTTGAAATGATTTCTCTAAAAATATTACGCAGGCTAGACTTGTCACCAGGAATTCTCAGTTAAAGAGGAATGTACAGGAGGTGATTACATAACATAGGTAAGAGACAATGAAGGCTTGGAGCAGGCTGACGAGAGTAGAGGAAGAGGATAATAACAAATAGCAAATTGAGAAGATCTGATGATTAATGACATGGGAAAATGAACCATAAACTCCATGAGCAGAGACTATGTCACTTGTCCTTTAAGTGCGAGTATCTCTCCCAGAGCACCATGTACACGCCCAGTGAATGACTAGCAAATGAATGAGAAGGATAAGTCAAAGATGGCGGGTGATCACCGAAAGGAAAGTTTAAAAATAACTATTTAACACAGAGAGAGTCAACAGACTTTGCTATTTTCCCCTCTTTGTGACCAGCAGCCTGAGAAGTAAATAGAGCACTTTACAAAGAGTCAAGGGAGAGACAGGATCCTGAGGGGCAGAGGAATGGAAGAAATGGGCAAAAGTGAAACATAGAGCAGGGTTCCAGGACTATGCCTAAATTGGGAGAACAATGTGAAGCCCCATGTGGGGATGTTGACACCTTCCATTCCCACACCACCCCTGCAGCCAGGCAGAGTGATCCCGGGTTCCACACAGCAACACAGCAGCAGAGAGAGGTTCACAGCTTCTCCAACAGGCTGCACATGGCCACGTTCAAGTTTTCTGCCTTTTCCTCCTATTCCCCCACCCCATTTCCTCAAACTCCATAGCACTGTAATTAGACAACAAACATGTAGATTTTTAAAAAATCAAAGGACTAGGCTGGGTGCGGTGACTCACGCCTGTAATCCCAGCACTTTGGGAGGCCGAGGCGGGCAGATCACGAGGTTAGGAGATCGAGACCATCCTGGCCAACATGGTGAAACCACATCTCTACTACAAATACAAAAATTAACTGGGCATGGTGGCGCAAGCCTGTGGTCCCAACTACTCGAGAGGCTGAGGCGGAAGAATCACTTGAACCCAGGAGGCAGAGGTTGCAGTGAGCCAAGATTGCGCCACTGCACTCCAGCCTGGAGACAGAGCAAGATTCCGTCTCAAAAACAAAAACAAAACAAAACAAAACAAAAATCAAAGGACTTGACATAGCTGAAAATCCGAGCACACTGACATAGAAGAAAGGTTTCCAGTAATCTCCGTGCACACAAATGAAGACAACAGAAATGTTAAAGCAGAGAGGAGAGTGGGTATGGTACAGAGAAGAAGAGAACCCAGCATAAGAACACTCGTGTATTCCTGAAGCAGAGGACTGACAAGGGCTGGAGAAGATTTACTCAAAGAAACCTACATGGGTTCTCCCAGGCAGGATTGAATCTGCAAATTAAAAGCACACCCCATGTTCTTGGAGATTTTGATACTCCAGGAGGTTCTGTGCCAAAAAATCTCCAGGCATCCAGAAAAACACAAGTCAACTGCAACAGAAATCAACTGCAACAGACACAAATTAGACCAGCCTGAGAATTCTTCACAGCAATCAACGCCATAAAACGATGCAGTAAGGTCGACAGAGTTCTGCAGGGAAATGTGACCTGAGGCTATCATACCTTGTCAAGATACCATCCAGATGGAAAGGCAACAGGCAGACATCTCCACACAACCTCATGAAACTTCTTGAAAAAATGTTTTACAATAAAACGTCAGGAGTTTGAGACCAGTTGGGCCAACATGGCAAAACCCCATCTCTACTAAAATTACAAAAATTAGCTGGGCGTGGTGGCACGTGCCTGTAATCCCAGCTACTCAGCAGGCTGAGACACAAGAATTGTTTGAACCCAGGAGGTGGAGGTTATAGGAGGCAAGATCGTGCCACTGTCCTCCAGCCTGGGCAACAGAGCGAGACTCAGTCCCAAAAACAAAAAACAGAAAAAATAAGCAAAAAAGTTACCAACTTTAGGTGAATCATGATTTAAAAACAAACAAAAACAACAAGGAGTAGGGAATCCCTGATAAAAGACTGGCAAGTAAATGGAATCTGTTTAAATATTGAATTAAAACTGAACAATTAGGGGGACACATAATTATAGAGCACGCTGCAAGTGCTGGAAACCTGGAACGTTTTGAAATAAGCATGTAACCTACAAAATATGAAGGGGGTTAGGTGGAAGAAGTATTAACATCTTCGTCTTTCATCGCGGGGAGTCAGTTCTTTCTGAAATCGATATGTAAAGCATAATACAAATAATAACACCGGCCTCTTCACTTCTGTCTCCCCCATAATTACTCTTTTCTTAATCCTGGACAGATCTTTAAGAAATAATCCTTTGGGTTGGGCATAGTGGCTCATGCCTGTAATCCCAGCACTTTGGGAGGCCAAGGCAGGCAGATCGCAAGGTCAGGAGTTCAAGACCAGCCTGGTCAACAAGGTGAAATTCCATCTCTACTAAAAAAGTTCAAATAGCCAGGCATAGTGGCATATGCCTATAATTCCAGCTACTCAGGAGGCTGAGGCAGGAGAATTGCTTGAAGCTGGGAGGTGGAGGTTGCAGTGAGCCAAGATCACACCACTGCACTCCAGCCTGGACAACAAAGCAAGACTCATCTCAAGAAAAAAAACAAAAAAGGAAATAATCCTCTGGTAGTGAAGACATTTTTACATAACAGTCAGTGAGTACTTCAGTTTCACTGTAGTTTCTTTTGATAAATTTAACTAAAATTAAATACCTAAAAATTTTAAATTTTTAATTTTAAATACCTAAAAATTTTAAATTTTACATGATATCAAGTTTATAAATGTGATTAAACAAAATCACATTTCAATTATCTATATGAAAGAAAAATATTCGGTTAATATTCATACTTAAGAGTGACGGGCCAAGTGCAGTGGCTCACACCTATAATCCCAGCACTATGGGAGGCCGAGGTGGGAGAATCACCTGAGGCCAGAAGTTGGAGACCAACCCGGACAACATAGGGAGACCCTGTCTCCTTAAAAAAAAAATAAATAAATAAAGACTGATGGCCTTGGGGTAATGTGAAACATTTTTATCTCTTCATGTTTAAGACTGTTTAAATTTCTTATAGTAAGCATTTTTTAAACAAAAATGTATGATTTCTTGCAATATAAAAGCTGAAGGGAAATATGCCAAAGTGACAACCAGCGTTCATTCCACGTGATGTGAATGTAGATGATACTTGTGCAACTGTCTTTGCAAAAAGCCCAAACCTCAAAGTCATTGGCAGGGTTTCCAAGGTTCCTCCGTCATATTCTTTGCTTACTTTTCCAGCCCCGCCTTTCTTAATTCCTCCCCATCGAAGTCATGCCTTCCATGCTCTAGCCATATGGAGCTGCTTGTAATTTTCTGGCCATTTCACCTTCCCCCACTCCGGACCTTTGCCCATCTGCTTACCCCACCCTTCTGCCTCCTCCGTCAGACTCTACACCATGCTTCTTTTCCTGCTTCATGCCTACTCATTTATTTTTTTAATTTTATTTTTTATTATGGAAAAATGCATATAACAAAATTTACCATTTCAACCATTTCTTTTTTAAGAGCTGGGACCTTTCTCCATCACCCAGGCTGGAGTGCAGTGGTGTGATCATGGCTCACTACATCCTCAAACTCCTGGGCTCGAGCCATCCTCCTGCCTCAGCCTCCTAAGTATCTGGGACTACAGGCATGCACTACCATGCCTGGCTAATTTTTGTTTCTTTTGTAGAGACAGGATCTTACTATGTTGCCCAGGCTGCTGGGCTCAAACAAGGTCAGGAGTTTGAGATCAGCCTGGCCAACGTGAACTGCTGGGTTCTAACAATCCTCCTGCCTGGGCCTCCGAAAATGCTGAAATTATAGGCATGAGCCATTTCACCCAGCCCCATTTTATCCAGTTTTAAGTGTGTAATTCAAAGTCACTAAGTACATTCACAATGCTGTGCATCCATTCCCACTTTCAATTCCCATAATCTTCTCACCATTCTAAACTGTTACTCTGTACTCAGCAAACAACAATGCCCTATTCTTAGCCCCTGATAACCACCATTCTACTTTCTGTCTCTGTGAATTTACCTATTCTTGGGACCACACATGAGCGGGATCATACAGTATTTATCTCTCTATGACTGGTTTACTTAGTGTAAGGTATATTGTTGAGTTGAAATGAGGAAGCTGAGAAAGATAAGAAAATGAAAATTCGATTTATTTGGCTCCCGGGCGAGGTTCTATGGTTCAGGTAAGGGCCAGAGAAGTTGCACTTAACTTTTTAGGGCAAGGGGTTTTATAAGGAGTGAAGGCATTTGGTTGGATGTAGGGGAGACAAAGCATAAGGCACTTGACTGGATATTGGGACACAGGAAGGGGAGTGAAGGCATTTGATAGGGTATAGGGGAGACAAAGCATAAGGCACTTGACTGGATATTGGGACACAGGAAGTGTACTGGGCCAGTTACTACTGGTAGGTAGGTGGGATTTTTGGTGAGTGGGCCGATTTGGGGAAGAATGACCTAAACGGGACAAAGAGCTATTGGGCAGGGTTTGGTGGGGCTTTTTTGAAATTTTTTTGGGTGGGGGTTTTTCAGCGAGGGCTAGGTGTCGGGTGCAGAGTTTGCTTCAGGGGTGGGTGTTAAAGAGGCTACGCAGGGGAGCTAAATGCTGGTCGAGGAGTGGTAACATAATTCCCTGGCGGCGAGAGGGATGGGCGTGTCCGAGCTCCCAGCGAGGCAACAGGCCTTACACTTAGTATAATGCGATCATACAGTATTTGTCTTTCTATGACTGGCTTATTTTACTTAGCATAATGCTTTCTAGGTTCACACACTTTATAGCACGTCAGAGTTTCCTTCTTTGTTAAGGCTAATATTCCATTGTATATGCTACATTTTGTATATCCTTTGATGAACATTTGGGTCATGTCCACCCTTTGGCTGTTGTGAGCAATGCTGCTGTAAACACGAATGCACAAGTCTTACTCATTTGTAAGGATTCTGCTGAATATCTTCTTCTGAAAGCCATTCCTGGTTTCTTTGTTTCGGGTTGGGTACCTACCCATTGTGTTCTTGTGATGTCTTGTGTATACACCGTCTTGTTAGGTTACGCTACAATTGCTGGTTTGTAAGTTCTGCTTCTTCTCTGCTAGACTGTGGGCTTCTTGAGAGTAGAGATTACTTCATTTGACTCGGAATTCTTACTGGTTCACCTAATGCTTAGAATGCAGGCGGCAGTCAATACTATTGCAGAAAGGGTTTTACTGTCCAGGTTTGCAACACATTCTAGTAATACAGCTGGACCTCTGATGTCAAAGAGTGCAAGAATCCCACAAGACAGACATGGTGGCTCATACCTATAGTCCCAGTACTTTGGGAGGTTAAGACAGAGTTCAAGTACTTTGGGAGGTTAAGACAGAGTTCATAGACACCCCGTCTTACAAAAATTTTTTTAAAAAATTGGCCAGATGTGGTTGAACAGGCCTGTGATCCCAGCTACTTGGGAGGCTGAGGTGGGAGGATTGCTGGAACCTGGGAGGTTGAGACTCCAGTGAGTCTCACCACTGCACAGCAGCCTGGGTGACAGAGCAAGATTCTGTCTCAAAAGAAAAATTAGAATACCTCAGACAAAGCCAGAAAACCAAATAAACAAGGAAAAGTGAGGCAAGGTCTCCATAGATGTCCTACTCTTGGGAGCTATTATGGCAGGAGCCCCCCACCATGTTGCTGAATATTTTACCTTTCTTGAGAATTCTGAGTTGCTCAGTGCATTAGTCAGGGTTCTCCATAGAAGCAAAACCAATAGGATGCATACATAGAGGGAAAGAGATTTATTACAAAGCATTGGCTTGCACAATTATGGAGGCTGGCAAGTCCCAAGCTCTGCAGGGGGAGTTGGCCAGCTGGAGCCCCTGGAGAGCCAGCAGTGCAGTTCCAAATGCTGGCAGGCTTGAGACCCAGCAAGAGCCAACATGTCAGTTCAAGTCCAAAGGCAGGAAAAAGCTGATGTCCAGCAGGAAGAATCCTCTCTTATCCTATGGAGAATCAGTCCTTTTGTTCTAGTCTAGCCTTCCACTGATGGGATGAGGCCCACCTGCATGGGAAGGACAATCAGCTCGACTCAGTCCACTGATTCCAACACTAACTGCATCCACAGCACCCTCACAAAAGCACTCACCATAATGTTTGACCAAACATCTGGGCACCCTGCGGCATAGTCAAGTCAAACATAAAATTGACCATCATACATAGCTTCTCAAGTCATCCACAGGCCTTCTTCTGATGCAACATGAGGACAAGGCAGAAAATAACATTATGAGAGTGTGAATCCCAAAAATCTGAGACAGGTCTTAGTTAATTTAGAAAGTTTATTTTGCCAAGGTTGAGGCTGAATGCCTGTGACAGCCTCAGGAGGTCCTGATGACGTGTGCCCAAGGGGCACAGCTTGGTTTTCTACATTTTAGGGAGACCTGAGACATCAATCAACATATGTAAGATAAACATTGGTTCCATCTGGAAAAGAAGGACAACTCAAAGCCGGGGCAGGGGCTTCCAGGTCTAGGTAGATAAGAGACAAATGATTGCATTCTTTTGAGTTTCTGATTAGTCTCTCCAAAGGAGGCAATCAGATATGTATTTATCTCCAGGAGCAGAGGAGTGACTTTGAATAGAATGGGAAACAAATTTGCCCTAAGCAGTTCTCAGCTTGACTTTTCTCTTTAGCTCAGTGGTTTTGGGCCCCAAAGATATTTTCCTTTCACAGGGGAAACTAGCCTGTGTCCCAGGAGGTGGAGGGAGCTACCTTTGAAAGCATGGGTCCCGTGAGTCTACACTCATTGCTGTGGACACAGGCCACCATTATCAGACTTAGCGGCTGGGGATGAATGAGCACAGTTGGTTAGGAAAACACATCTAAAAGTAGGAAACAGGCCAGGCAGGGTGGCTCACACCTGTAATCCCAGCACTTTGGGAGGCTGAGGTGGGCGAATCACCTGAGGTCAAGAGTTTGAGACCAGCCTGGCTAACATGGTGAAAGCCGTCTCTACTAAAAATACAAAAATTAACCAGGCATGGTGGCATGTGCCTGTAATCCCAGGTAAAATCTCACCTGTTCAGGAGGTTGAGGCAGGAGAATCACTTGAACCCAGGAGGCAGAGGTTGCAGTGAGCTAAGATCACACCATAGCACTCCAGCCTGGGTGACAGAGCAAGGCTCTGTCTCAAAAAAAATAAAAATAGGAAACAAAGTTCCCCAAGCCATGATTACTACCTTGAAATCTTTTTTTGAGAAAACTATATTCTAAAGTTGAGTAAGCAAAACTGGAGAAAAATGAGAATAAAGTAAGACCATGGAATACAAGGAGCCCAGCCTTCTGTATGGAGCCTGGTTTATATACATTTTCTTTCCACAATATTTCCCTAGTCTTGGCATGTAATTATTAGGAATAATAAGTTCCTCTCCAAAAGGTTTATTTGTGTAATGTTCTTACCCTTTGTTTAAAAGCCCAACCTCCTTATACTTTCTTGTTTCCAGCCTGCAAACGACCCTCCCACTCTAGCTGTGCCCGGACATGCCCAGACATGCCCAGACATGCCTTGTACTACCACAGACAAACCACTCCCACACCCTCCTTTCCTTACAAATCTAGTGCTTACCATATTCAGAAAAGTTTAAGTCTTAGTCAACCAGGATCAGCTTAGATTGTGTGGTCCAACTCTAGCCAACAGGGGAAGGACACAGGGACAGGAACTGCGTTAAGGATAAAAACCCTTTCTCTCCTTTGTTTGATGTGCTCTTGTGGTCATGACTGATGCAGGCAGCAGACTACTGCAGAAGTAAATTGCCTTGCTGGGAAAACTTTTGCCAGCAAGTTTTGCAGCAAGTTTTGCCAGCAAACTTTGCCAGCAAACTTTGCAGCACTGAGCATTGCCCAAGCCTCTATTCTGTAGGAATCTTGGCTTAGAGAATATACTAAGGGATGGTCACATTTTAGTTAAAACATGAAAGTGGTTCTTTGGAGAAACTGATGATGAAAGGAAGTCTTTGTAATTAAGTACAAGTCCCAAGATCATCCTGACTTGGCAAGGAAACACATACTAAAAGGGAGATGGCAGGGAAGGGATGGGCTGCCTAAAGATGAAAACAGCAATGTGTATAGGCAGGAAAATAACACTGAAAAAGGGAAGAAAGGCAGGAAGTAATGGAGAAATTAAGGAGGGATGGAATCAGATTTGAAAAGCTGCTTGGATGTAAACTAATTCATCCTTATGTCCAATACATGAATCTCTTCTCTATCCTTCCTACCAGGCCTGGCATTTTTGCTTTCTGACAGCTTCTGCTTGAACACCTCCTGTGATGGAAACTCACTATCAAAAACAGCTCCTTTCCTTTTTGCACAGTCCTGAGCCAAACTGAAACAAATTTTGTCTATTTGCAAATTCTGCCCATTAGCTGTGTTCTCACCACTGCAGCAACTCTCAATAGATATGATGCCTTTTGACATAGTAGCCCTTCCAACATTTGAAGTGTCTTTTCTCTGGCTAGGGTTAAACATCTCCACTTCCTCTGACAGCCTCACCTATGCCACCACTTGTAGATCTTTCATGATCCTGCCTGGTCATCTGTGAACAGACTTCAGATGTGTCAATAACCTTGAAATGTGGAACCTAGAACTGAACACAAACATTCTATGTAATCGAAATTGGAGCACAACATCATTGCTCATATCCTGAGACTTACTTCTCTGTTAATAAAGTCTGAGATAGAACTTGCTTTTTGGTAGCCCTTTTACAATGTTGGGTCACACAGAGCCTAAAATCAGTTATAAATTACTGCTCTGTCTTCTGATCATATCATATCTTCCAGGAGCTCTCTGATTATTTCAACACTAAAAAATGTTGAGAACAACACAGCAGTATGAAAAAAAAAAATGTTCCTAGGAAGGATATTTTAAAAAGGCAAGAGACTGGAGGAAAATGGTATCTGACGGAAAGTCATATCTAATGTAGAGTTTAAGAACTGGTAAATATATGAATAAATATAAAAACATTTTCAAAAGCCATCTTTTTATTTCTTTAAAAGATAACTGGCTGTTTAAAACAATCATTATATGTTCTGAGATTTATAACATAGAAAGGCAAAATGTATGGCACAATAGCACAAAAGACAGATGTGGAGAAATGGAAGTAATCTGTTTTCAGGTCTTGAATTACATGTGAAGCAGTATCATGTTATTGAAGGTAGACTGTGAAAACTTAAAATGTATATTGTAAGCCCTAGAACAGCCACTAAAAGAAAGGAAATGCTACAGCTATTAAGCCAATTGTAGAGTTAGAATTATAAATACCTTGATATAAGCTTGCCATTTATAAATTAAAAAAAAAAAGAAAAATACTTGATCTAGAAAAAGTCAGGGAAAGACAAATAACATAATAAAGAACAGATGAGACAATCTTTAGTTTGTCACAATTGGTTTTCACCATGCCAAGACTTTAAACTGATATGTTCATAATTACATTAAATGTAAGTAGTAAAAAGGTTGGGCGCAGTGGCTCACGCCTGTAATCCCAGCACTTTGGGAGGCCAAGGCAGATGGATTGCTTGAGGCCAGGAGTTCGAGACCAGCCTAGACAACCTGGTGACACCCCATCTCTACTAAAAATACAAAAATTAGCTGGATGTGGTGGCGCATGTCTGTAATCTCAGCTACTCGAGAGGCAGAAGCAGGAGAATCGCTTGAACCCAGGAGGCAGAGGTTGCAGTGAGCCAAGACCGTGCCACTGCGCTCCAGCCTGACAGAGCAAGACCGTCTCAAAAAAAAAGTAAATAGTAAAAGCACTCCAATTAAAAGGTAGAGATTGGTTTTTGTAAAAAAAATATAATAACCTTCTATACACAGTATGTAAGAAATATACTTTAAAGACATAAATAGGTTAAAAATAAAGAATGAAACAAGATAAACAATGTAAGCTCTAGTCATAAGAAAACTGAAGTGGTGATTTTGTAACCGCCCAGTGGTTCACCTTGCCTGCTGCCTAGACAGAGCTGATTTATCAAGATAAGGAATTGCAACAGAGAAAGAGTAATTTATGCAGAGCAGGCTGTGTGAGAGACTGGAGTTTTATTATTATTTAAATCAGTCTCCCTGAAAACTCAGGGATCAGAGTTTTTAAGGATAATTTGGTGGATAGGGGCCAGTGGGTTGGGAGTGCTGATTGGTTGGCCTGGGGATGAAATAATAGGGAGTCAAAGCTGTCCTCTTGCACCGAGTCCATTCCTGGATGGGGTACACAGGACTGGTTGGCAGAGCCAGGCTGGGGACTCCCAATTGTCAGAAATGCAGAAACCTGAAAAGACATCTCAGCAGATCAATCTTTGGTTCACAGTGGTGACGTTATCTTCAGGAGTAACTGAGGAAGTTGCAAATCTTATGACCTCTGGAATAACAGCTGGTAATATTAAGAATTCCAGTCCTTACTTTGTGGCTGATGGCATTTCATTTGTTTTGCAAGAACGGTTTAGCTTTTGGGAAGGGCGATTTAAACTTTAAACTGAGTTCCTTCCCAAGGCTAGTTTGGCCTATAACGAGGAATGGACAAAGACAGTTTAGAGATTAGAAGCAAGACAGAGTTGGTTAGTTCTGATATCTTTCACTGTCATAATTTCCTTAGTTATAATTTTGCAAAGGCAGTTTCAATGTTACTATCAGGAAAAAATAGAATTTAGGACAAGTAACATTGAAGTAAGAGATAGGGCTCAGACACTGGACCAAATAGAGGACTAGCTAAAACAGGGACAGGGCAGAAACACCTTTCCATCAAGATTACCAGTGTGCCTGTCAGTTTATCATTGCCATGGCAACACCCAGAACTTGCCGCCCCTTTCCATGGCAATGACTCAGAGACGGGAAAGCCTGCATAATCTGCCCCATCATTTGCATATAATTAAAAATAAATGTAAATGCGTCTACAAAACTGCCTCTAAACTACTACTCTGGACACAGTGACTATGGGGTATCCCTCCCTGCTCTGCAAGGAGCAGCGCCTCTGCTTCTACTTCAATAAAAGTTGCTTTCTGATACCACCAGCTCACTGTTAAGTTTCTTCCTGGACAAAGCCAAAATCCTCCCCTACTAAGCCTCAATTTTGGGCCTCACTTGTCCTGCGTTATCATCAGAAATGAAAATAAATGTAATGATAGAAGGAACAAAGAGATATAGCAATCCTGATTGCATATGCACCTAAGTACACAGCTTCAAATGCATAAAGCAAAAACTGACAAAATAGAAAGCATGATTAGACAAATCCAAATTTATAGTTGGAAATTTCAGCAGTTCTCTTGGTAATAGATAGAACGAACAGACAGAAAATCAGTAAGACCCGAACAACACTATCAACAAGTTTGACCTAATTGAGACTTATAGAAAATAACATTCAACAATAGCAGAATTCACTTTTATCCAGAATGTACATCCTATTAAAGGGCACACGGAATTTTTACTAGAGTAGACCCTGTGTTCTGGGCCATGAAGCAAGTTTCAATACACTGAACTAAAATTATACAGAGAATATTTTCAGTCTCTAGTGGAATTAATTTGAAAATAGGTAATTTAAAAATATCTTTAAAATTCCCACTTGGAAAGAAAACACATATTGATAAATAACCCATGAATAGAAATCACAAGGGAAATTATAATTTTTTTAAGTGATTGAAAATGAGAACACCATATAGCAAGGTTTGTAGGATGCGGCTTAAGTTGGACTTACTAGGAAAAAATTAATCAGCTTTCTATCTCAAGAAGCTAGAAAAAGTAAAAGTACATTAAGAAGTAGAAAGAGAGAGAAAAAAAGTAGAAAGAGAAAATAAAATAACAGTGGAGATCAATGAAATAGAAAATGAATAAGTAATCCAAAACAAAAAACAATGAAAATAAAATGCTGTTTCTTTGAGAGCAATAAAATATACAAGCCACTAGCTACACTGAAAAAAAAAAAAGGGAGAAAAGACAAAAATTACCTGTATCAGAAATGAAAAAAGAAGATATTGTTAGAGATTCTATGGCATGAAAAGTATGACAAGTAAACTGATGATTAATTTTATGTCAATCAGTTTAACACTTGGATGAAATACACGCATTTCTTGAAAGACACTAATGACTAAAATTAAAACATGAAGAAATAGAAAATATGAACAGCGATTTGTGATAGGGATTACAAGAGTATAAATGTAACCCAGGGAGCGTCCCCAGCTCCCAGTTCTGAAGAGGTTCTTGGCCTCTCTAACCCTGAAGAATGGGGAAAGAGATCCTAGAGTTGCAGTAAGCTTACCATACAAATAAATATCGTAGACCCAAAGAGTTTTGCAGGAGAGCAATTTATTAGACAGAGAGAGAGAAAGAGAAAGAGAGAGAGAGCTCCCATGCTGTTGTGGGAGGGGAACCCAGAGCAGGCATCAGTTCAGGTAAGGAGTAGCTGAATTTTAACACTTGAGTTATTCCTGCCCCATTCATGTTCTTGTCCAATGAGAGGAGTTCTTTCAAACTTCCTCTGGAGTGATTGATCTTTGACTCTGATACTGGATTGGCTACTTGGTCTACAGCCCTGAGTTACAGAGCCTCCCTCCTCCTGGAGCTTTTGGCGAGATTTTTGGAACAAAGGCGCCCCACCTGGCTTTCCCTAGGTAGCCCGCATGGGCGAAAATCAAAGAACTTTACATCTGAAACCCCTCTGGTTCCCAGATGGAGGCGTGGAGCCGGGGAAACTCCTGCCTTTGAAAACCATGCCCCTCGTGGACCTGGGAAGAGAAGTCCCTCAAACACTTGTCAAAAGGCATGGACTCATACAGTTAAAATAGGTGCATTTTATTGTATGTAAATTTTACCTCAATAAAACTGATTTTAAAAATATAACTGGCAATAGAAATGAAAGTGGAGAATAGTATGTACATATGTCCGTATGTATTTGTAGAGATGATATATTTGTTTATATGCTAAGGGAAATGACCTAGTAGAATGGAAAAAACTTGATGCTACACATGTGATAGAGAATTGCTAACTGTCTTTGAGGGGGTAGAGGGAATAGGGCTGGCCTCAGGAGCATCTAAGAGAGGAGGCAGAGCGTGTGTTCACACATTCTTGTAGGTTGTACATATGGCAGAGGAAGAAGAAAGTTGGAAACTTTCTCTTCTGTTTTCTTCTGTTTACTCTGAATTAGAAAGCAGGATGGGGGAGAAGGTGTTGGGCATTTGGGAGACATGGTGCAGCCGTCATCCGGTGAGGTGAGTGGGAATGGACCAGGAGAGGATAGCATAATTGCTGGGTAGCACTAAAAGCTCTCTTGAGGTTGTTACCCCTGTATTTCAAATTAGACCGTGCAGTATAGTTTGTATTTTTCTTTAGACCTACTTGGCTTCACAGATGCAAATGTAGAGTAGGTGAAGAGTTAATCAGGCTTAGGATTTTGTCAACACGCAAAGCAGGAGCAGAACAAGAGAGCTGAGGGTATGTGCAGGCAAAAGGGTGAAGTGCAGTTCAAAGACAGGAGGAGCAGTGGCCAGCTGCCTCGGGGAAAGGTGTCTCTGATGCCAGACAAAGACCCCCAAATCCTGAGGGCGTGGTAGGACCTGTGGGTTCTTGATTTCGGGCAAGAGAGAATTCAGGAGCGGAACCCAGGTGCAAAGCAAAAGTAACATTTGTTGACAGTACTGCCCCATAGACAGAAAAGCGCAATCTCAAAGGAGATGCCTGGGTCTTGGATTGGCAGTTTCATTGATTACATTTAATATATGCAATTAGGGAAGGGATTATTTATTCATAAGTATATTGAGGAAAGAGGTGGGTATTTCCAGGAACCCAAGACAACCTCTTTTGTCACCATGTAGGGCTTTTTCTGGTGGTTCCCATTGCAAATATACAATGTCATGGGCAACGGGGTATGTTTTTACTATGGAAATGCCTAACACTGAGCAAATGATGTCTTTCAAGATCCGCTTTCATCCAGACGTTGTCAACCATCTGGGATCCTGCTGGTCTGAAGTGGTCTCCAGCCCTTTGTTCCCTTTATAGAGTGGTTTTCACGGTCACAGGGTGTTTTCATACCACGCAGGCAGTCACACAATTATGTAGCACAAACCCTTATGAAGTTCCTATCAGTACAGGCATTGGGGTGCTGGGTGGAGTGAGATGGACAAGTGGGAGATGGTGGTTGGAGAGCAGGAGGTTTGACGTTGAGCTTGTGGAGCAGTTGCTCTTATTGGCAATGAAAAGATCTAGAGAATCAAAATGGAAGCGAATGGTTGAGCAGTGGGGAGGACAGAAGGACACGGTAATGGGACGATCATCTATGCAGGTTTTGAAATCACCAAGGATTTAAAAGAAGAGGAATTGATTTAGAATAAACAAGATTGGAGAGAGACAGTGACAGTGAACCAAGAGCTACAGGAGAAGGAGTGAGGAGTGGCAGGGATCAGTGGCTGACTACCAGGAGGAGTGACAGATACCCTTGTCTGACGACATGCGATTCAGATCCGGGGGGTAGGGGAGTGGCCTCTCTGGAGCAAATTGGCTCAAGAAGCACAGGGATGTGGAATTAAAAGACTCAAAGCCTCTCAAGAGACTTTGAAAGAAAAGAAAACTCCAGGGCATTCTCCCAGTGATAAAAGACTGAGGAAACATAAGAAATGAAATGCACGATACCTGATTGGGGAAAAACGGAAACAGCTTAAAAAGCATTAATGGAACATTTGGGGGAAATTTAATATTGGCTGTATTGCAGAGAATGTACTTTGAATTGATGTTAAATTTTCTGAATGTGAAGTGAAAAGGAATGTCCTTAGTCTTAGGAAATATATGCTACAGCATTTAGGGTTCAAGTGTTATGAGATCTGCACTTTGAAAAGACAGCTCTTGGCCCCAAATTCTGCCTCTATTACATCTTTCTCTATCTCTCCTTAGCTCTATGGAACAAATGTGGCAAATGTTAACCAATGCCAAATACATAGATGAAGGATACCCTTCACCTTTTAAAAGTTTTTATTAAGCTATTTTAACAACTTTTCTATAGTTTTAGACTTTTTCAAATACAAATTTGTGGAGATTTTTGCATTTTACATCCTTCGTAGAGTCAAGCATTTGACACATACCTTTACAATTTCTATCAACTTATGTGTAGAAATATTTGAAATAGTCTAGATGTTCAAAATTAAGCTAATGGTTGAAGTACCCGAAAATCAGAGGTGGCCTGGACTGCTGCCAGTGTATTCCTACTGCCTTGTATATTTCCTGGCACACGGTAGGTGCTCATTAAATGTCTTTTTTGCTTTGTTTTGCTGAGATTTAACTTTATACATCCAGAAATTACATACAATAAACTGTACAACTATTACAGGTACAGCTTTGATATAGTCTGAATATTTTTCCCTGCCCAAATCTCGTATTGAATTGTGATTCCCAGTATTGGAGGTGGGCAAGGTGGGCCTCATGGGAGGTGTTCCGGTCATGGGGGTGGATCCCTCATGGCTCAGTGCTGTCTTCGAGGTAAGTGAGTCCACATGAGAGCTGGGGTTGAAGTGTGTGGCACCTCCCCCGTCCTGGTCTCTTTCTTGCTACCACTTCACCATCCACTATGAGTAAAAGCTCCTTGAGGCCTCTCCAGAAGCTGACCAGATGCTGGTACCATGCTTCCTAGACAGCCTGCAGAACCATAAGCCAATTAAACCTCTTTATAAATTACTCAGTCTCAGGTATTTCTTTACAGCTATGCAAGAATGGCCAAATACCAGTTTGATTAGTTTTATGTGGGGGCATTAATACCCATGGAATCACCATCCATTTCAAGATACAGGACATTTTCAGCACCCCAGGGAGTCCTCTCATTCTCTCTGCTGGTGAATAGCATCCCCCACAAAAAGTGGCCATTTTTCTGACTTCTATCATCATAGACTAGTTTTGCCTGTTTACGAACTTTATTTAAACGAGCTCATACAGTATGTATTCTATGTCTGGCTTCTTCCCTTGTTGTTTCATGTAGCAGTTGTGTGTCGTTTTATGTTGCTTTGTGGTATTTCACTGTCTGAATACACACTACCGTTTAAAAATGCATTCTGTTATTGATGGACGATGTGTTGCTTATAGTTTCTTAATGAATTGGCTCTCTTGTGCATGTCTCCAACGGACAGACGAATTCTTCCTGCTGGATATTTATTCTGGGGTATAACTGTTGCATCGGAGGGTATAAATATATATTTAGCTTTTGTAGATACTACAAAAGTTCTGTGAAATGATTTTTCAACTTACATTCCACCTAAGAACATCTGAGCATATTAGTTGCTCTGAACCCTGACACTTGGTATCGTCAATCCTTTTGAGTTTTAGCCATTCTGGCAGGGCTGTAGTGCTATTTCATTTGGTTTTAACATTAAATGATGAAAATGGCATGCCTATACAATGCAGTATTATAGAGCTATAAGCAAGTGTGTTTTCAAAGATTTAATATTCTGAGAATATGCTTGTGATATGTAAAGATGAAAATCATATATAAACTGTATACAGTACACTTGTATTTTTATTTTAATGTATACATATTAATAAAGAGGACTAGTGGAAATTCACCAAGATAATTAAGAGTTGATTTTGGATAGTGGGATTCATTTTCTTTCCCTCATACTTTTCTGCAATCATGAGATTACAGTCCTACAATGGGAAAATTCAATTTTAAAAAACAGAAAAAAATCATAAGGCATATTTTTAGGAATAGTCTTTGCCTGGGAAAAATGAACTTTCAGTGTTCAAAGAATAAACAGTACTTCTCTGGGCCTGTTTTATCATCTGTAAAATGGGCCTATGTCAATGAACACAGAACAGTGCTTACTACTAAGTAAATGCTTATTAAATGACAGCCTTAAAATACAAAATACAGGATGTTCTGGAGCCACAGGGAGACTCCAGTGAGGACACAGAGGTGACGTGGCTGTCTGCAGTTCCTTGTGGTCTCGGAGCAGATGATGGTGGTAAGGTTGTCAGAGAGTGCCTGGGTCTCACCCTATACTTCTGACAATGAAACTGGGAGAGGAACAGGTTACTTGGAGTGCAAAAGTTCCTGGGCCGGGCGCGGTGGCTCACGCCTGTAATCCCAGCACTTTGGGAGGCCGAGGCGGGTGGATCACGAGGTCAAGAGATCGAGACCATCCTGGTCAACATGGTGAAACCCCGTCTCTACTGAAAATACAAAAATTAGCTGGGCATGGTGGCACGTGCCTGTGATCCCGGCTACTCGGGAGGCTGAGGCAGGAGAATTGCTTGAACCCAGGAGGCGGAGGTTGC
>PVKV010020882.1:0-38780 GCA_004027835.1 Alouatta palliata
GCGCGGTGGCTCACGCCTGTAATCCCAGCACTTTGGGAGGCCGAGGCGGGTGGATCACGAGGTCAAGAGATCGAGACCATCCTGGTCAACATGGTGAAACCCCGTCTCTACTAAAAATACAAAAATTAGCTGGGCATGGTGGCACGTGCCTGTAGTCCCAGCTACTTGGGAGGCTGGGGCGGGAGAATTGCTTGAACCCGGGAGGCGGAGGTTGCGGTGAGCCGAGATTGCGCCATTGCACTCCAGCCTGGGTAACAAGAGCGAAACTCCGTCTCAAAAAAAAAAAAACATCACACCACAACTATCTTTGTTTCTCAGCACTTATCACCCATGAGATTTACTTATACCACTCTAACCAGAATCACAGCCTCACGGGTTTGATCTGCCACTCACATCCACTTTCACGTTTCTTAGAGGATTTTAAAACTGGTTTGTCATCTCTCTGTCCACCATCATATATATCATCACTTTCTATCCTTGTCCAGGCAGGAAGCCACAGAAACCAATCTGCAGCTAATTGAATCAGAAATCTATGAAAGCTACAGTGTTGAAGAAGATGACCGAGAGGCTTCATAACAAGGAACAGCACCCAAAATCACACTTCAGAACAGCTCCCCGGAGAACAGCACTGCAGTGACAAAGACGGCATCTCTGCAGCACCAGCGCTGGTGTAGGACTGAATGCTCATGCCCATCTCAGGCTTCCAGATGCCCGAGACCTTTTCCATTCAGCCTCTTCCAGAACCACACTACTCCTTTCCTCCACTGGCTTCTCCCCTGACTGCATAGAAGCCCATTTCCCCTCCATCACAAATAAAAAAAACCTTTCCTAGATCTACAGAATAGGGAAAAATACATAAGACAGAATGTAAATTTGTGTTGCGAGGGGCTGAGAAAGGAAGGGATGGGCTTTCCTTTTGGAGTGACGAAAAAACGTTCTGGAACTATAGTGGTAAAGATGGTACAACACTGTAAATGCACTAAATGTCACCATGATAAATTGTATGTTATGTGTTACCGCCAAAACAACAATAACAACATCTCTGGCCTCCCTCCGATTTCACAATATTACTCAGTACTTCCGTTCTCTCTCTTCTCCCCTCCCTCCCTAGCTTACTTCTCTTCCAAGACTGAATGCAAACATTTTCCTCCTTCTCATTCTCATTCCTTCTGTCTCCAGATTCTCCCATTTGGAGATATCATCTACGCTCAATAGCAATTCAACTACCCACCCTAAGGAAAAGAGCTCTACAGCGTATCTTAAAAAACTTCAGTGAAGAGCTGGATAGTAAATATTTCAGGCTTTCAAAGCCACATGGTCTCTGTTGCAGCCAGAAACAATAAGTAAACAGACAGGTGTGTCTATGTTCTAATAAACCTTTATTTACAAAAACAGGGAGGGGGAGATTAAAACAAAACAAAAACAGAGCCAGCAGTGGTGGCTCACACCTGTAATCCCAGCATTCTGGGAGGCCAAGGCGGGCAGATCACTTGAGGTCAGAAGTTCTAGACCAGCCTGGCCAACATGGCAAAACCCCAACTCTACTAAAAATACAAAAATTAGCCAGGCATGGTGACAGGCGCCTGTAGTCCCAGCTGCTCAGGAGGCTGAGGCATGAGAATCGCCTGAACCCAGGAGGCACAAGTTGCAGTGAGCAGAGATCATGCCACTGCACTCCAGCCTGGGCAACAGAGGGAGACTCTGTCTCAAAAACAAAGTAAAACAAAACAAACAAACAAAAAACAAACAGGAGGCAACTGGACTTGGTCTAGGAGAAACAGTTTGTCGATCCCGCTCTAAAGTATGACACACTGCACATCTACATTCCCATTCCTTCTTATACGCAGTATGTTTCCTCTAGGATTTCTGAGGATGTATGAACTCTAGATATCATTCAAATTCAACAAATATATATTGAGAGCCCACCATATTCCAGACACTACACTAGGGATACAGCAGTAAAATACAGTCTTGTCCACGTGCATATATACAAACTGAAGGTCACTGGTACCAACCATAAAAATAAACACAACGAACAAAACAAAAACCCTTACTTCTCCTGATTTCCTCAATCCGACAATCCAATCGATAGCTAAGTCCTTTTATTTTCCCCTCACAGCTTTCTTATTCATTCCTATCCATCATATATGAGGCTTCACCAAGAACAAGCAATTCCTTCTGTACAAAAAGCAAATTCTCCTCAATAAAATATGCAGATTTCTAGATATTTCAATAACATCAAAATTCATGAAAATCAAAACAAGATCCTACTGGGAGGCCGAGGCGGGCGGATCACCTGAGGCCAGGAGTTCAAGACCAGCCTGGCCAACATGGTAAAACCCTGTCTCTACTAAAAATACGAAAAATTAGCTGAGTGTATTAGTGGGCACCTGTAATCCCAGCTACTCGGGAGGCTGAAGCAAGAGAATTGCTTGAACCTGGGAGGCAGAGGTTGCAGTGAGCCGAGATGGTGCCACTGCACTCCAGCCTGGCACCTGGCAACAGAGCAAGACTCTGTCTCAAAAAAAAAAAAAAAAAAAAAATCCCAGAAAACTTACAAGAAAATTTGAAAAGACATAAATTTTCTGACCTGGAGGGTAGGCCTTATTAGCACGTGGTAGACACTAGAGAAACATTCTCAAAAATGATAGGAGTAATCTCAAAACGAAGGTATGAGAGTTTACATTAGGTACAATTTTGAAGTGAAAAAAGAGAAAGCACTGAAATTAATGAAAGAAGTTTTAGTCACTCAGTGAGTAAATTAAAAACAAGTGATGATACGTGCACACAAAGGGGCCAGATGAGGAAGGGAAGGTTTTAGCCAACTGAGTTAGAATCATCCCCTTAGGGGTGATGGGGATACAGGCATATTCTTCTATGGGGCTGGAAAGATGTCCTTCTGAGCTAGGGTTCTTCAGGCCAATTGAGACTAATCCATCAGATTAAACTTCCTAAATGTTCCAACAAAGGCAAACCTACCATACTTTCCACACCTATACATACAGGGAACTATAAAATGCCTCCCCCAGGGACAATGTCCATTCATTCCTTCCATATTAAGCACACAAATCCAGGTCTTACTTACCATTTTGTTCTTCAAGCAAAAAGAAAACAAATACAAAGCTCGAGCTTCCCACAGACTGAATAGAGAAATAAGAGGAAAACTGGGACCAGGCATGGTAGCTCCCACCTGTAATATCAGCACTTGGAGAGGCTGAAGTGGGAGGATTACTTGAGCCCAGGAGTTTGAGACCAGCCTGAGCAGCACGGCAAGACCCCATCTTAACAACAACAACAACAACAAATACAAAAATTAGCCAGGCATGGTGGTGCGCACCTGTGATGCCAGCTTCTCAGGAGGCTGAGGCCAAAGGATTGCTTTGGCCCAGGAGGTTGAGGCTCCAGTGAGCTGTATTTGCACCACTGCACTCCAGCCTGGGCAAGACCCTGTCTTGAAAAAAAAAAAAAAAGAAGAAGAAGAAAATTGGTCTGTGTTGTCCTGGTGAGTTTCAGGAACAAGACAGAGTGCTGGGAGCCAGTTCTCTATGGGTCTCTCCTGTTTCTGCATATCTTACGAGCAGATTGCACTGACAGCTTTTATTGGCTGTACAGGACATCTGTGGACAGCATTTTAAGATAGCAATAGTGTTTCTCTCTGGAGCAGATGAAAGATTTGTTTGATATGCAGAATAATAAAAATAATGTCTCCCTCAAAGCAAAGGCTGGGCAGGTTTACTAGTTTCCTTATAAAAAAATTGGGGTTTCCCAATCTCAGGTTTTCTCAACTGTGGTGCATACCCACTGCATGGGCAACACCCACCTAGACCCATGTTGCCCACAAGAGAATACGATACAAACAGAGCTGCCACAACCATGACGTTCATACTGCCTGCTGTGCTATGAGTGATAAAGCCCTCTGTCTCCGATCCAGAAGTGCTGTATCTTCTGCCAGCATCCATGGAATTATAAGGAAGTTAACTTGTTAACCTGCAAGTAAGGTAAAATCTCAGGCCTCCCTCAATTCTTCACAAACAGGGTTCCCTCTGTCTTTCTCCTTGACTGGGTTTACTCCAACAGGCACATATTCCACACTTGCATTTGAACCTGCAGGTCTCTTGCAACAAAGCTTCCATTTTATTGATTCCACTGTAAACTACGATAAATATGTTCATCCATACTGATCATCAAAAAATACTACCAGTGTCTGTATATACTTGCAAAATTCCAATTCATCATTTTTAAAGAACAGATATAAAAATATAATTTGAATAAGGAATACTAAAACTCTAACTTCTTTTGTGAAAAGTTATACAAATACAGTACTCTTCTAAGAAACATAGAAAAATCATGTTTTGATTCTAAAATATTTCTAAAGGTGCCAATTAGAGGCTTTTCCACTCATCATTAAGGAACATAATTTCTGTTAAACATGATCAAGCAATTCATTTTACATTTCAATCAAACCCAAAACTCAAGCATAATATATATATGTATATATATATATATACATATATATATACACACACATATAACATATATATATATATACAAACATACATATATATATATATATATATACACATACATATATATATATATATATATATATATATATATATATGACATGATCAAGCTTTGGTGGTTCATTTTCCCAGGTGTAATTAGTCGGAATAAAGAAATACTTTCTATAAATCCCTAAACATCTTTATTTTTTTCACTCTTACACTTAAAAGAACTTAGTGAACTTAGTATGAAGATCTGAGAGAGGATTCCTCTAAAATCACATGTGGTAAATTGTTTAAAAGGCACGGTATGAACAGTCTGAAACAAATGAGGTAAATACCCTTCAGCAAACAATGTCACTGCATATAAAATCATCTAACCTCAATTGTGTGTAACTCAGCTCTACATAAGTGAATGCTAAAATAATATCCTGGAAAGCTGAGTCATTTCAATGAGTAAATTTATATAAATAATTAGGTTACTACTTATGGCAAGTCACAAGATTTTGGCAGGAAAACTGCTTACTGGCTTACCAAAGACTAGGTTTGGCACACTGGTGTCCCACTGCCAAGAACGTTACTTATAATTAGCTTTCTATAGGATTATCTTTCAGACATGTTTTATTCATTCATTTCTTATATATTAAGCTTATATAAGAATGGTTAGTGCAACTGAGCACCTTACTTCTAGAAATGTGGGATTCCCAAAATTCCTCAAGAAAGGAAGAAAAGCATGACAAATGATAAATTGGATGTATTTTTTTTTTTTTTTTGAGACAAAGTCTTGCTCTGTCACCCAGGCTGTAGTACAATGGTGCAATCTCGGCTCACTGCAACCTCTGCCACCCAGGTTCAAGCGACTCTCCTGCCTCAGCCTCCCGAGTACCTGAGATTACAGGCACCCACCACCATGCCCAGCTAATTTTTGTATTTTTAGTAGAGACGGGGTTTCTCCATGTTGACCAGGTTGGTCTCGAACTCCTCATGACCTCAGGAGTTTGAGACTACCCACCTTGGCCTCCCAAAGTGCTGGGATTACAGGCATGAGCCACCACACCTAGCCTGGAAGTATCTTTAACAAGGTTTTGGAATTAGGAAATGCAAATAATCGACAAATAAATAAGGGAGAAAAAAAGAAGAAAACTGAAGCATACTAGGAATAGCCTGGTTAATGGCAATCATGAAACTAAAGGGAAAGTGTTAGTTTTCATGCCTTATAAATGAGAACTACAGAAAGTTCTGGGGGATAGGGACGAAGACTAACTAAGGGTACAACACAGCAGCATGGCCACCTTTAGGACTTGCCCACTCTACAGCAGTCACCCCTATAGTCCAAGTCATTTTAAGACAGAGGCCAGGTAAAGTGGCTCACACCTATATTATCAGCACTTGGGAGGCCAAGGCCAGAGGATCGCTTGAGGCTAGGAGTTCAAGACTAGCCTGGTCAGTTGGTGAGATCCTGTCTCTAAAAAAAAAAAAAAAAAAAAATTAGCCAGGCATGGTGGCACAAACCTCTAGTCCCAGCTACCAGGGAGGCTGAGGCAGGAGGATCACCTGAGCCCAGGAGTTCAAGGCTGCAATGAGCTATGATTGTATCACTGTACTTCAAACTTCAGAGGAACAAAATAATTCACTATCTTCCCCCAAGAAACTGATTTTCCTTCCCAGTGATTGCATTTCTGGCCATAGTGATACCATCCAACCTGTCTCTAAAATGTGTTTGCATCCTTGATCTCACATCCTTTTATTACAGGAGTCAGTGTTTCTGCTTCCATCCTTTTACTACTCACATTTATCCCACATACCCCTAACTGCATTCCCAAGTATTCTCCATCCTCTTCTCATTCCTTCCCATTGTGAGAACATACACATAATAAATAATAATCACTATCACTTCATAAACAATATATGCCAGGAACAATGATAGGCCTTATTACAATATAATCATCATTTCTAATCCACACATGAATTTGTGATATGGGCATAATTAACTCCATTTTTCTACCCAAGAAAAACCTAAGAATTTAAAAATCTTTCCTCTATCCTAATTTCTCTGCTTTGTTCATTACACATTATATGCATGTACCAAAATATTACACATACCCCATAAATATGTACAATTATTATGTACCAGTTAAAAAAAATTATTCCTTACCAAAAAGTCACTTCATTCATTTGGTATGTCCTACAAAGATGGACAGCTCAGATTTTTCACTCTAACCTTACAAATTCTGACAACATACAACTCATATGAATTTCTTCTTAGTTTACACACTTAATTTAAAATTCAGTAAACTTAAGAGTTCATTGGTTTCATTTAAAAAAAAAAAAAATTATCCTGGCCAGGCACAGTGGCTCATGCCTGTAATCCCAGCACTTTGGGAAGCCAAGGTGGGCAGATCACTTGAGGGCAAGAATTCAAGAACAGCCTGGTCAACATGGCAAAACCCCATCTCTACTAAAAACACAAAAATTAGCTGGGCATGGTGACTCATGCCTGTAATCCCAGCTACTCAGGAGGCTGAGGCATGAGAATCACTTGAACCCAGGAAACAGAGGTTGCAGTGAGTGAGATCACACCACTGCACTCCAGCCTCGGTGACAAAGTGAAACTCTGTCTCCAAAAAAAACAAAAGCAAAAAGAAATCCTATTGGCTTTACGTCTAAAACTGAAATCAAATCACTGCGCTGCTTAAATATAGTTGTATAATTTCTTTATGTAAGCATAATCGATCATAGGTCAGCATGCAATCCAAGCATCACACTACTGTAGACTAGGAGCAGAGCTTAGGGAAAACCAGGTAACCATTTCACTTGACAAGTTAAGGCTATACAATCGGCATCAAAACCCAACCTCTGATTCTCAGTCCAGAGTGCTTTCAATTAATCACATGTAACAGTCTTTGATTAAGCAGGACAGTACTCAAGACATCTCTCTCACCTCCAATAATGCCAAACCTTTTATCCCAGGACTGCAAATCTCAGCAAGGAAGATTTAGAGTGGAAGTCACTGCCTACAATCCTCTTATATGAGATGATAAGACCAGCTCCCAGATCTGCTTTGTACAGTCTTGAAAGACTCACTGGACATCAAATCTGTTGGCTCCCAGTACTTTACAGGCTACAGATGATTCCAAATACCGCAGAACTTTCTGCTCCTAGATAACAGATTCCCCATGCAAAGCAAGGCTAAACAGTAATACCTCCCACATTCAACTTCCTTTCCTAAAAGTTAAGAAATCTTTTATTATTCTCTTAACACTGTGGAGGGAAGGTCCATTCCAGTAATGAGGCAAAGGCTACTACTATGTGCAGACTTATTTCCTGTTTGGTAAGAATTACTATTCCAACCAGGCAGAAAAGATAAGTGACTTACCCAAAGCCAGTGCAGCTCAGAAAGAGCTAAGCAGTAATTCAAACACCTGTGATCCCAGCTACTCGGGAGGCTAACGCACGAGAATCACTTGAACCTGCAAGGTAGAGACTGCAGTGAACCAAGATCGTGCCATTGCACTCCAGCCTGGATGACAGAGTAAGACTCTGTCTCAAAAAAAAAAAAAAACAGCAAAAAGAAAAAGAAAACCACATCATAGAAGCACTCTGGTGCTTCAACAAATATACTGTGAACAAAATGTAACACACTTTGAACAGTACCTGGCACAAACTAAATGCTCAATACTTGTTAATTATTTTAATCTACCATAATAATTATCCCCATCATCACACCACTAGAGTATCAACGTAGGAAGGTGGTAATTTAGTCTGTTGCATTTGCTGTTTAAAGTGCATTACTTGTAGAACTGGTAGCGAAATGAGAAACAGATCAGAAAAATTTTTTAAATCTGCAGCCTTGCCACTTGGTAGTAAAGGAAAGAGCGTTTTTCAGGAAAGAAATCCAAATGGTGCTGGGGAGCAACCACGTGCTAAAGAGATTAGCACGGACAAAAGAGAGTCAGGTGCTAACAGTGAGAACAGCGGGGAAAGGCGAGAAGGCATCTTAGATTCTATGAGGCTGCCTCTCCCATCAGAGGCCCAGAGACCTAGGAGGACAGAATGGTTTGGGGAGACAGGCCCAGGGCACAGCTGGCACGGAACACCTCAAGGAACCCTGGAACGTCCTGAATGCTGCTCCAACATCCTAGTTGCCACAGTCACAGAAGCTGAAACAGCCCCAGATACTGCTTGGGCTGCTGCAACAGAGGGTACAAGTTGTAAGCCCTGGTGGCTTCCACATGGCATTGAGTCTGCAGGAGCCGAGAATACAAGAGTGGTGCAAGCTTGGCAGCGTCCACCTAAAATTTCAGAGGATTGAAATTGGAAAGCGTAGATTTCCAGGCAGAAGCCCTTCAGAGAGACGACTCTACTAATGCAATGCCCAGCAAATATGTGGGGCTAGATCCCCTACAGACAGTCCCCATTGGGGCATTGCTCCAAATCTCAGAACAGAGCCACCAGCATCATGAAACCCAGCAGGAAAAGCCACAGACATTAGACTCCAACCCATGAGAGCAGCAACATGGGCTGCATCCAGCAAAGCCATGGGAATGGGGCTGACCAAGACCTTGGGAGCCCACCCCTCAAACCAGTGTGCCCAAGGATGTAGGACATGGAGTCAAAGGAGATTATTCTGGAACTCTAAGAGCTTAGGTCTGCCCTGCTTGCATGGGGCCTGCTACCTCTTTCCTTTGGCTGATTCTCCCTTTTGGAATGGGAATGTCTACCCAGTAACTGTACAACCACTGTATCCTGGAAAAAATTATTTGTTTTTGGTTTTATAGCCTCATAGCTAGAAGGAACTTGCTTTGAGTTTCAGATGAGACTTTGAACTTTTAAGTTGGTGCTAGAACAAGAATTTTAGCAACTCCTGGAACTGTATTTTGCATGTGAGAAAGATGACTATTTTGCATGTGAGAAGGATGAGATATGGGGGTCAGGGGTGAAATGCTACGGTTTGGATGTCTGACCTCTCCAAATCTCATGCTGAAATTTAATCCCCAATGTTGGAGGTGGGGACTAATAGGAGCTGTTTGGGTCATGGAAGCAGATCCCTCACGAAAGCTTGGTGCCATCCTCACAGTAATAAGTGACTCCTCACTCCATTAGTTCCTGCCAGAGCTGTTGGTTAAAAAGAGCCTCGCACCCCACCCCCCCCATCCCACCTCTTGCTTCCTCTCTTACCATGTAATCTCTGCATACACCAGCTCCATAAGTAGAAGCAGCCTAAAGCTTTCAGCCAAGCAGATGCTGGTGCTATGCTTCTTGTACAGCCTTCAGAATCATGAGCCAAATAAACTTCTTTTCTTTATAAATTACCCAGCCTCAGGTATTCCTTTATAAGAACACAAATGGACTAAGACAACCTTCACATCTTTATATCTGTAGCAGCATCAAAACAAGCCTTGCACACTGCAGACATGCAGTGAAGATGTGTTCTGCTAATGGAAAAAGTAAGTCAACACTTTTGAAACCCCACTAGATGAAGGCATGTGGGAGGTAATAGGCTGAAAATGAGATTTCTACCTGAGAGCAGTTTATAATCTCAAAACCAAAGATATGTAAATCACTTATACCATCAACAGGGATTGCATACATGTAAACACAAAGGAAGTTCCTGGAATGGGTGCATTTGTCAGGATTAGGCTGAGAACACTGAGGCTTTCAGCTAAGTTAAAAGGTGTAAGACTTGTGAGGCCATTCAGCCACAAATAATTACTCCAAGGAGGTACAAGGCAACAGTACTCAAAGAACAGCAAGTACATCTCCAAGAGTGCAGTAAACAGCATCATTAGCCAATGGAGGTGAGCTTTTAAAAGTGGTTGGCAAAGGGCCTGGAGACAGTAATGCAAAGCCAGAGCCTGAGCTTCCTTAAAGCCTATTTAATAAGGTTCTCACTTTGGAAAAGGAGTGTGTCAAGAATAGATGGGAGGGGAAGGCTAGAATAAGAAGCCTGACGATACATACTAGAGATACACAGCAGACAGGACACCCTGCTGTCTGCACTATTCTCAAGTGGGAATTTGGGATAACCCATTCAAAAGGCCATCTTGGCACAAATGCCATGATAGCCCTAAGTGCCAAAGCAGTGGCAAGTGAATCTGAAACCTCTTCTTAGAGTAAGACTATTTATTTCTCTCTGTCTCATAAGGCTTACCGCAGTCTGTATAACAAAATGACTTAGAGTAACTGCTGAGATCTGGGTTCAGCTCTCAGTTTTGACACTCATTAGATGTCAGGATTAGGCTGAGAACACTGAGGCTTTGGGAACATACTTAACCTTACTTAGCCAGGGATAAAATGGGGATAATTATTATACCTGCCTCTTAGGTAGGGATATGCAAAATGCTTAGCAGAGTGAATAACTCAGTAAGTTCTCAACCAATATTAAGAAAACGTACAATAAAGTATGGATTTTCAGACCCCTTGCATTAACACCACAGTGCTCCAGAGATTCTTGATACTCAAGTTGGGAGTCACTGTCCTGAAATACAAATAAAAAACACAGAAGAGCAGTAAATTCTATCTGCAAGTGTGTCTATGTGTTTATTCGGCACTGTGCTAGGGGATACAGAAGCCAATGCAACCCCAAATGAGGAGACTGCAGAGGGCAGATGCTGGAGGGAAGAAACACTGGGGCAGAGATTAAAATGAGCCTGAAAGCCAGGCAGGTGTTTAAAGTTGGAAATGAAGTGAGAAACCAAAAAATTCTGGTCAGGGAGAGGTCTGCTGAGTGTGGTGCTTCAGATAGAGACCCATGACAGCCTGCAGGACAAACTAGAGTGGGGGCCCACTTCCACACCTTTCTGGCCACTTATTTCCAGCCAAATGACTGCTCTTAAAAGTGAAAATTAGATTCCACTTCTAATCTCCATTGATTCATACTGCTGGTCACGTAAATTGGTATAAGCCACACCAATGCAACATATTAACATCTTAACTAATTTCTTGACAACACTAAAATCAAATCTGTACTCTCCAGAGATTATGTAAATTTAGTACATTTGCGCTTCAGGTCCAGTATGACAAAATGGAAAAAAGGGAATAATCTGCAGAAAGGAAGGGAGAAGACAGTTATATAGGCCCTGACATGTCTTACTGCCTCAATTCAAGGATTCAGTTTCCCAGCCTCAGATCCTTGCCCTACCCACCTCTCTTACTAGTTTTCAAACTCCTATCTACTATGATTGCCTTAAGCATGGCAAGATGCATGAATAACCAGCAATAAGTCAGATATTCAATAGTTGAAATTGTACAATATTCTGTGACTGTGCATCTGGCCAATTTCAACTTCTCCTTCTATCTTTTTTTCTTTTTTGTTGAGGCAAGGTCTCATTCTGTTGCCCCAGGCTGGAGTACAGTGGTGCATCATTGCTTATTGCAGGCTTAAACTCCTGGACTCACGTGATCCTCCTGCCTCAACCTCCTGAGTAGCTAGAAATACAGGTCAGCACCAACATGCCTGCCTAATTTATTTTTTTGTAGAGGCAAGGTCTCAATATGTTGCTGAGGCTGGTCTCAAACTCCTGGCCTCACCTCAAGCAATCCTTCCACCTCTGCCTACCAAAGTGCTGAGATTTCAGGTATGAGCCACAGCCTCCTGCCCATTTAGCCTTGTCCAACACTAGAGAACTTTGAGAGCAGTTTCAATATTAAGTGGACCCTTCCCAGCAGTTTAACCTCAGACAAATCAAACTCCCATGCCTCAGTTTCCACATCTGTAGAGATAATAAAAGTACCTCCTCAAAGAGTTTATGAGAACTAAATCAGTTAATATTAGTCAAGCGACTGAAACATGATAGACACAATATGCATTAGCTATTATCATCATCTTTATTTCAGCTCTATAGTGGCCACCGCCCGGAGATATCCAGGGGCACACACATCACATTTTTTCTACAGCGTTATATGGGCATGATTACTTCATGACCACTGATTCTAAAACAGCACAGCTTGATAAGGAACAGTGGTAGGGTCCTAGCTACTGCAACACCTCTGAGAGATGACTCTCACAAACCAGCCATGCTTAATTCCGGAGACGACCTCTTGATTACCTCACTCGAGGAACTTATTCCTTTGGAAATAGAATCTAACCTCACTTTTAGACCACTGTGTCTCAGCTACACTGCCAAATGGGTGAACCTGAACTTCAGAAGTTCCTGTGATTTTTTTAAAGCTTTTTAAGTTCTTTTTCCTAAATGTGTCATAGCAGGGGACTCCCCAGCACTACTTTCTTTCTTGTTCTGTTTTCTGTCTGGAAATCCAGTGATAGGGGACGAAACCAGCAAGGCACCCTTTTTTCTGCTTCCCAAACATTAACAGGTAAGCAAGCGCCCCTTGAGCTGAGATATATCAAGAAGACCCCACCCACAAGTTCACTGATCACCGGTTCTTTTCCCTTCCCGGCACTAGGAGCTGCGAAGCACGAAATGAGCTTGGAGGAAGCGACGATGCGGTCACCTGAGAGGCAGGTGAGAGCGGGAGGTCCGGCCCGGGTGTGAGGGCGACAACCCGGGCGGCACACACGCTCACAGCCCCCAGAGGAAGACCAGAGGCACTCGATGCACCCAGCACACCCTACACGCAGCACACGACCCGCATCGCACCTTCTGTCCCACCTCCCGGCAGCAGACCCCTTCCGGGACGCCCAGAGGGCTGTTCCTGGATACACCGCAGACCGCGCGGAGCCGCGCGTAGGAAGAGCACGCGTGCCCAGGCGGCCTCGGCCGGCGCGCCCCCGACCCCGCACTCACCTGACCGGTGATGCCGGTGATGAGCGCCACGTTCCTGGGCTTGCCCATCTCGCCGTCCCCGGATCCCCGGGCGCTGGTGAAGCGTGCTGACGCGTGTGCCATGTCCCGCGGCGGGCGTGCGGTCGGCAGCAGGGCGGAGCGCGGCGGAGGGCAGGCGCGGCGCCGGCGGGGACACGGGGGTGTGCCGTGAGAGGCGCCTCGCCAGGCTGCGGGCAGGGAGGGAGAGCGCACCGCGCGGCCGGCCGCCACAATCTGACAGGGGCGCACGGGAGGCCGCGCGGGGAGGGCTGGGGGCGGGCCGAGGCGGGCCCGGCGGCAAGGCAGCGGGGGCTGCGGCCTGACGAGCGCCGCGTCATCCGCGTCAGCCGGCGACGCTGCTGCAGGCCCCGCCCCTCCGCCGCCGGCCGCCGCGTGGGAGAGGCGGGGCCTGCCGCCAGCCGCATGCAGCTGCCTCAGGGAAGAGGAAGGAGGCCGCCGCTTCGCGCTCCGCCTCTCGCTTGGCGGGCTTAGGAGCGGAGGTAGCGGGCCATGGAGGGGTCTGGATGCAGTCACGGTGTCCTCCCCCCTGTCCTCCCGAATCTCCCAGGAATGCTAATGTCACCCGAGGATGCTGGGAGAAACGCTGAGCCGACCTTTCCGTTAGGCTAAAGCTCTGAATTTTCAAACCCAGGAATCACAGGGTCCGGGTCATCGACTTTGCTAAATAATGCCTGGAAACCTGTTGCAGTCTCCTTTGAGAAAGCTGATTTTATGGTACCTGAAGGGCACTAGCCCTACAAGGCCTCTAAACGGGGTCACAGATGTGGGAGAGACTAGGGTGGCTCTCGCTCTTCCGGCCTTTCCCTGAGGCTCGGGACCAGGAACAAGGTTCCAAGTAGCTGGACTCAAAGTATCCTGTTCTGAGGACTGGCAGTGCACAAGAAAGTCCCCGGCCCCACCCGTATGCTGCATAAGGAAATGTTGAAAAGACTGCACGGGTCAATAAACCTGGACGTGGCAAATTTCAAAGAAAGTAATTCAAACACAGGTGGGGTCCCGACTTTTATTTATTGGATTTAGCTGCCATTTGGCAGCTGCTCATTGGACAGGGAGAATGGTGGAGGTGACTCAGAGGCGGGAGGGCAGCAGGTGTGTGTGCCTAAGCAGCTGGCTGCAATCCAGGGCAGAGACGGAAGCTTCCAGGTCTCCGTTGCTCTGCTTCTCTTTCCATGTTCCTATCCCTAATGGATAACCTCAGATCATCACTTCAAATCACACACTGTGTTATTAGGGCTGTGCCCAATATAACATGCAGACCTGGAACCCCCAAATCAGAAAAGCTCAAGATTGCATTGAAAACTTTCCCCTCCCCCTCCGCAAGTCCCTTAGGAATATTCCTTAGCTTTATAGATAGACCGGTCTGATTTCACACCTGTCCTCTCCTCTGCATTCTGTGAGAATGCTGTGCCAGTAGGAGTCTGCTTTGAGTGACGAAGAGGCCCTGAAGCTCTGGAGAGGTAACACTTTCATTTAGAGGAACATACAATAAGAAATGTCTGTGAAATATATGGGAATATGCTAAAACTGCATTCATTTTCATGTAAATACGCTTTAAATTAATGTATGAACAGATTAACATTTTCCTTTAAAAAAAAAATCAGTGAGCAAGCCAGGCCAGGTGGCTCACGCCTGTAATCCCAGCACTTCGGGAGGCTACAGTAGGTGGATCACCTGAGGTCAGGAGTTCGAGACCAGCCTGCCAACATGGTGAAACAGTCGCTACTACAAATACAAAAAATTAGCCGGGTGTGGTAGTGGGCAAGGCAGCAGAATCACTTGAACCCAGGAGGCGGAGGTTGCAGTGAGCCGAGGTCGTGCCATTGTGCTCCAGCACGGACAAGAAGAGTGAAACTCCATTTCAAAAAAAAAAAAAATTATTGTGCAAAACTGATACTTATGGGGGATATGACACATGTATCCTGTAGCTTTGAGACCTCCTATCACACAAACACTGGAAGTTGACACCAATTTCCTGTCACACCACCAAACACCTGCCCTATTAAGAAGTGTGTGACAGTAGAAGAAATAATGGAAATACAATCAACATTATTAGGGCCTGAAAATATTTACAAAATGATGGGAAATGGTAGGTCAGAGGAAGCTTGAAGAATGAAGGCTATTTCTCTAGAAAACTTCTGAAGACAGGTGGTTGGTCTGCTATAGCAGTGTACCATCCATGAGGTGACAAACGATAGAAATTTACTTCCTCACAGTTCTGGAGACTGGAAGTTTAAGATCAAGGGCTGATTTCTTCTGAGGCCTCCTTTCTTGTAGCTGGCTGTCTTCATGTTCACGTGGCGTTCTGTTCACATGTGTGTCTGTGTCCAAACTCCCTATTCTTATAAGAACGCTAGTTACATTTGATTAGGACCCACCTTAATGACCTTATTTCCAAATACAGTCACATTCTGAGCTACTAAGGATTAAGACAGCAATATATTAATTGGGGGAGGGACAAAAATTCAACCCATAACTGGCAGAGGGGAAAAATGTTCTTTTTTAAATTGTTTTTGGGCTGGGAGGGAGGAGGTTGGCAGTGAGGTTGTAATTTTCTCAGTAGCATTAGGGCAACTTGAACAAAGTCAGCACAGGGTCTGGGGCAGCAAAAGAAAGTTACATTAACTGGAAGGAAAGCTGCCAGCTGTAGTGGAAAGCTCTAAGGGTGATGGCTCAGTTGTGTTTTCCTCTAATAAGGCAGTTCTCATCCCTGGGCAATTTTGCTCCCCAGGGGACATTTGAGGCATTTTTGATTGTTCTAAATGGAGTTGTGCTGTAAGTATCTAATGAGTAGAAGTCTAGTATTTCTCTCAGCATCTGCAGTGCACAGGACACCCTCATAACAGATTTTTCTGGCCCAAAATGTCAATAGTGCTGAGGCTGAGAAACCCTTCTCCAAAAGGTGATAAAAGGCTAGTGAAAGATTTTAACAAGCAGGTGTTTGAATTGACAGACACTCTGACTATAATATGCAGTGACTTCATCGTATGTCATAAAAGAGGCAAATACATTTGGTAGCTAGTTGTTGATGCTGACACCTTTACTCACAAACTTTGCTAATCTCCAAAAACATACTAGCTGCTGAGGGTACAGCAGTAGAGGAGAAATAATCTTCAAGGGGTTGTAATCTAAAGGGGTTATGATATTGCATCGTTTTATGACTTTCATAACATTTTCACGTTTGTTTTAACATGATACAAAGTGTGGAGAGAAGAGTGAGGCCTCCAACTCCAAGTTCTCTAATTGGATAAAAGTCAGCCATTCTATACAAAACTAAATACGTGGAATAACATTTTTCACATCTTTCTTTCCCATTGTTGCCACTGAGTACTTGCCAATCATTCAAGAATAATTCCCCTGCTTTCCCTTTAAAATTCCCTCTTCTCTCTCTCTCTTTTTTTTTTTTTTTTAATATTTCTTTCCTTTGCTTTTCACTGTGAACATTTGCTAATCTTCTTTCTCAGATTGCACAAACCACAATAATGGCCAGCATGGATGGAGGGAGCATCTGAGATGTGCGGGGCACTGTGCTACATCTCAGCTAACTCTAGGAGGTAAGTGTGTTCACAGTGGTAAAATACATATTTGGTCTTCATTTCCGTTTTGCTGGCATTCGATTTCTAAAATGCTTAGAATCACCACAGTGATGTCTTTTGTATGGTAATGAGTTCACTGTTGACTGGCAGCCCTTAGGTGGCTTCAGGGTGGGGACTGATCATTGTGAAGACGAGGCTGGATTAGAGGGCTGGCACTTTTAGTCCCATCTCCCAACCTCCAGGGAGGGGAGAGAAGCTAATGGTTAAGTTGATCACCAGTGACCAATGATTCAATCAGTCATGCCTACATAATGAAGCCTCCATAAAAACCCAAAAAGGACTATGTGCAGAGAGTTCCAAATAATTGAACACGTGGAGGTTCATGGAGGATTACACTTCAGGGTGGGCACCAAAGCTCTGAGCTGCTTCTCCTATACCTTGCCCTGTACATCTCTTCATCTGTATCCTTTGTCATATCCTTTATAGTAAACTGGTAGTCCTGAGTAAGGGGTCCCCTGAGTTCTGTAAGCCACTCTAGCAGATTAATGAACCTAAGAAGTGGGTCATGAGAACCCCAGTTTTTAGCCAGTCAGAAGCACAGGTAAAATAACCTGGGGCTTGCAATTGGCATCAGAAGGTGGAGGGATGGATAGATAGTACTGGGGACTGAGCCCTTAACCTGTGGGATCTAATGCTATCTCCAAGAAGATAGTGTCAGAATTAAATGGAATTGAAGGGCACCCAGATGGTGTCCCCTGCAGAATTGATTGCTTGCTTGTTGGTGGGGAGAAATCCCTTGCATATTTGGTCACAGAAGTCTTCTCTGTTGATTGGTGTTGTATTAGAACAGAGGAAAAACAATTTAAGCTTTTCCATACTCAGTATAACAATGATCTTTATTTCGTAGAGTCAGAAACTAAGGATTGAAAACATTAATAAACTTGCCCAAGGCCACATAGCTAGTGGGCTAGTTATGGTAGTTATTATGCTCGTTCAACTCCCATTCTATATTCTATTTGGAAAAATTAGAGTGCTAAAAGCCACATGTCCCAGACCATTTGCATCTCACATACAGGAAGCAAATTGAGCTTTGTCAATTAGATGTGTTGCTGCTCAGTCTGGTAGGTAGAAGTGAAACAGAAGCCTTCTTTCTGCTTTCTGGTCCAATTGACGTGACGGTTGGTGGCAGCTAGATTCCAAGTTTGGGTCTAGTCACTATTTTCGTGGGCGTGAGAGCCACTTGGGTTGGGGGAGAAGGGTGGCAGCAGGAGTGCTTTTCTGAATTCTGGCCTTCAGCGATGGTGGTACTGCCCTAACATCAACAACCACTGACGGCCCTCCGAGTTCTCTTCCTCTATCTCATAAATATTTTTTTCAACTGATAATTGTAGATTGAAATTATTTTTAGAAATAATACAGTGACATAGTTGTGTCTTCAAATACTCTAGTGCAATAACACAAGCAGCATACTGGCTTTGATAGAGTGTACCAATCTCATTCAGATTTCCTCAGTTTTTGTACTCATTTGTGCAAGAGTATGTATATTTACTGGTACGCAGTTTGGTTTGGTTTGTTTTGTCTGAGACAGGGTCTCACTCTGTCATGCAGGCTCATTTGCAGCCTCAACCTCCTGGGCTCAAGCCATCCTCCTGCCTCAGCTTCCTGTGTAGCTGGGACCACAGGTACATACCACCATGTCCAGCTAATTTGCTTTTTTTTTTTTTAATTTGCTTTTTTTTAATAGAAACAAGGTCTCACTTTTGCCAAGGCTGGTCTTGAGCTCCTGGGCTCAAATGATACTCCCTCCTTGACCACCCACAGAGCTGGAATTACAAGCATGAGCCACTATGCCCAGCTATTTTTTGTTTGTTTGTTTTTAGTAGAGGCGGGAGTCTCACTTTGTTGCCCATACTAGTCTTGAACTCCTGGGCTCAAGCGATCCTCCTGCCTCAGCCTCCCACAGGGCAGGGATTACAGGCATGAGCCACCATGCCCGGCCTACTTCTATACAGTTTTACTGCGCATGTACTTTCATGTATCCACCACCGCCATCAAGATTCCAAAACCACCAGGACACCTCGTGTTGCCCTTTTATAACTGCATCACCTCCCTCCTACCTCCATCCCTAAACCCTTGAAAACATGAATCTGTCCTCTGTTTCTAAAATGTTGCCATTTCAAAATGTATTATAGGCCGAGTGGAGTGGTTCACACCTGTAATTCCAGCATTTTGGGAGACAAAGGCTGTAGAATTGCTTGAACGTAGGAGTTCAAGACCAGCCTGAGCAATGTAGTGAGACCCCAGCTCAACAAAAAATAAAAACTAGCCAGGCATGGTGGCATGTGCCTCTGGTACCAGCTACTGGGAGGCTGGGATCTCATTTCATCCCAGAATATTGAAACTGCAGTGAGTCACGATCGCACCACTGCACACCAGCCTGAATGACAGAGCAAGACCTTGTCTCAATTGTTTTTTAAGTATTATAAATGAGTAATCTTTTGAAATGTGCTTTCATCACTCAAGTTTCCTGGAGATTCATCATACAAGATGTTGTGTATATGGATAGTTCATTTATTTATTTATTTGTTTATTCATTCATTCATTCATTCATTCATTCATTTTTTGAGAGGGAGTCTTGCTCTCTTGGCCAGGCTTGGAGTGTAGTGGCACGATCTTGGCTCACTGCAACTGTGCCTCTCGAGTTCAAGTGATTCTCCTGCCTCAGCCACCCAAGTAGCTGGAATTACAGGTGCCCACCGCCACATCCAGCTAATTTTTGTGTTTTGGTAGATGCAAGCTTTCACCATGTTGGCCAGGCTGGTCTAAAACTCCTTACCTCAAGTGATCTGCCCACCTCAGCCTCCCAAAGTGCTGGGATTACAGGTGTAAGCTACTACAACTGACCTCATTTATTTTTATTGCTCAGTAGTATTCTATAGTATGGCTGTACAATCATTGGTTTAACCATTTACTTTCTGAAGAATATCTGATCTGTTTGCAGTTTGGGGCCACTACCAATAAAGTCGCTGTGAACATTTACTTACAGGTTTTTGTATGAACATAAGTTTTTATTTTACCCAAGAGTACAATTGTTGAGTCCTATGATCATTGCATGTTTAGTTGTTTTTTTTTTTTTTAACTGCCGAATTGTTTTCTTACATGGATTTTGTAAACATCAAATTTCTTGTATTAAATCCCTTTTCTACTGTGTTCAGCTCTAACCCCTGGCTGACATGGCTCAAACTTCAGGCTTAGTGCTCTTAACCAAGACTGGAAGACCAAAGAGATGATCTCTTGAGTACAAGAAAATGACTGAGAGAGAAGGGTCAGGGTAACAGAAAGCATTCAATGGAGAAGTAGAGACTATTTCCTTTTTTTTAACCTTCCCTGAACTTCAAGAATTACACCAGTTTTCTAGTTCAGGTAATAAACAGAATAGAAGCACTGGATTTTTAAATAAAATCTTATACAATCCAACTTTGTTGGATATGAGAAACTTAAATCCCTGCTTTTCCACTGGAATAAATTACATTGCATAAGTCTTCTTTCTTAGAATGCATAACAGAAGCAGCAGTGTTTTAGAAGCAGAGTTAAAAGGCAATGAGATAGCTCTAAAATTTCTAGGAAGTTCCTGAAATCTGTCACCTCAACTTTGAAATTTACCATTCTATAGATGAAATCAGACTATAGCAAGTTTTTTGAATGATGCATTTAGAAAATGAAAAAAATATATTTAAAATAATTGAACACATTTATTTATTTTTTTCTTACATCCTCATTCATACAATTTCCCATTGGATAGCTCTGTCTTCAGGCAAATGAGTATTACGAGTTCTGAACCATGTATATACCTCTATTTGTAGCAGGGTATGTATGTAAGCCTAAGTCACTTTGTCTCTAGCTCTTCTGGATTTTTTTGATGTTGTTTGGTTTTGTTTGTTGAGACAGAGTCTCCTTCTGTTGCCCAGCCTGGGGTGCAGTGGTGTGATCTCAGCTCACTGCAATCTCCACCTCCGGGATTCAAGCAATTCTCCTGCCTCAGCCTCCTGAGTAGCTGAGATTACAGGCATGTGCCACTGCACCTAGCTAATTTTTGCATTCTTAGGAGAGATGGGGTTTTACTATGTTGGCCAGGCTGGTCTCGAACTCTTGACCTCAAGTGATCCACCTGCTTTGGCCTCCCAAAGTGCTGAGGTTATAGGCATGAGCCACTGCACCCGGCCTGCTCCTCTGTCTTTTTTCTTCCTTCCTTTCTTCATTTTTTTTTTCATTTTTATTTTTTAGTTTGACCAATAGTCTTCAAGCTAGGAAACTATTCATTGGAAACATTTTATTGGGAACATTTTCCATTCTAATAATCTCAATTTTTCAATGCGCTAAAACCACAGGAGCAGAGCCTTGGAATCATTGCTGTGCTGTCTAATTAGAACCTCCTCTCAAGGAGCACAGCAGTGCTTTTCCATTTGCAGCATCAAACCCAGAGAGGAAAAGCATGTGAAGGTTAAGTCTTCCAGACCCCTATTTTCAGCATTTTCCCCTCAGGATTTGAGAACATGCATATGCCCACTCCTCCCTTTGTGACATTTCTTAAAGCCTTGCTCAATAAAAGTGAATCTCTAATAACATAAAACACTAGAGATGAAGTAATACATTGTTCTTTAAAAAGATGAGGTAATAAAACACCATTGACTGCCTATGGAAACTTTCCAGTTCCTGGTTACTAGTCTGATTCTTATAATGTGTCAAAATTGCCTCAAGGTTAAGATATTGGTCTTATTGCTAATTCTAAGCACTGTAATGCAGAGAAACCTTACCATTTTGTACTAATATGTTTAACATGTTCAAGATGCTGACTAGTAATGGCTTCCAGTCATTTTTGATGACTGGTAAAGAGTTGGCTAAGGGCCTAATCTGCATAGCTAATGGGAATGCTAAGACTATAAAGGCAAGTATCATGAATCCTATGCATTAGAGAATTTGCTAGACCTTCTGGGAAAGAGAACTTTGATCCTAATGAATTTTTTTAAATGGCCCCCTGGTTCCCACGAAGATAGAGCTTTCATCAACCTCCAGGAAGCATGCCTTGGGAAACTTGCCCTAGGACAGAAGAGTGCTGAAGAGTATCTGGGCTCTGTCCTGGATTGTGTCTTAATTGTTAGTGAGAAGACCCACTTTTGACTTGACAGTGGATAGGATCACTAAATAATCCTCACATGCATCTGTGGGGTAATTTGTTCCATATTCTCAAGCAAACTGTAAGTCCTAAAAAAGCAAGCTGCTCCTCTGGGAACCTCACCAAAAAGCAGTAAGCAATAGTGAAGACAGGACCTTCAGCAGCCAGTGATCAGTGGAGATAGCTATGGCAAAATCAGTATCAGCTGGAATCCTGGCAAAATGACCATGGCATCAAATAATCATGACAGACACTATGGTTTGGCTCCCAACACAAGGAGTGTTCAGCCAAGTGTTCAGTGAAAGTGCTGGGGGGTTAATGCTGATTTGTCTAAAGCCATCATGTTCATTCCATTCCCCTTGTCAATGAAGGACTTAGGCATAGCCATGTTATGCAACCGTAGCCCCTGAGATGAAATAGGTGGAATTATTCTACTGTTGAGTCCCTCCTGCCCACCTATAGGAGATATCCTAAGGTTAGTGTTGAAAGCATTCAGCATACCTATGTAGCAAACCTGCACGTTCTATACATGTACCCCAGAACTTAAAGTATAATAAATTTCAAAATAAAAATAAAAAAGAAGGCATTCAGGTATGAGTGACCCTCAGGATTTGAGAACATGCATATGCCCACTCCTGTGGGCATATGACCACCTGTGGCTCCTTTCCTGTATGAGATCATCCAGGTCCTGCCTGATGGCAACCCATGATTCTGTGGGTCAGTAATTAGGATGGGGCTCTGCTGGGCAGTTATTCTGCTCCTTGTGATGTTAACTAGAGTACTCAGTTGTATTCAGACAGTGGCTGAAGAGTTCATAAAGTCTTCCCTTACAGTCTCGTGCCTTGACAGGGAAGGCTGGAAAGCAGGGCTAAGATGGAATGTAAGTGGCCAGGCCTCTCTCCCCCTGGCCTCTCTATGGCCTGTCCACATGGTCCCTTCAGCATGGGAGACAGCTTACATGATGAGTCAGTGCTACCAGATAGAGGGTTCTAAAAGACTGAGGAAAAAACTGCAAGACTCCTTATGACTTAGCCTTGAAGTCTGAGAACATCACTTTTTCTCACATACTACTGGTCAGAGTAAGACACTAAGACCAGTCCAAACTCAACAGAAAAGAATTAGATTCCACCTCTCAATCTGAGGAACAGTATGAATATGCAGAGAGGAAAGAAATTGATCATGGCCCTCTTTGGAAACTACCTCAGGCCATCCTTGCGCCACCTCAATTTATGTCTCTTCCTCATGAAAAATACACTCACCTCTTGCATTTGTTTTCTGCATAACAAATTTCTTGCAGTTGTTATGCTGCATAACAGTTTACTACAAAGGTAGCTGCCTTAAATAATATACATTTATTATCTTAGTTTCTGTGGGGCAGGAGCCTGGGCATGGCTCAGCTGGGTCTTCTGCTCAGGGTTTAATGTGACTGCAGTCAAGGTGTCAGATGAGCTGTGTCTCATCTGGAGGCTGGACAGTGGAAGAGTCTGCTTCCAAGTTCATTAGGTTGGTGGTAGAATTCACTCCACTGTGGATGTATGATTGAGGGCCCTGGCTTTTTGGTAGCTGTCAGGGGAGAACAGTCTTGGGTCCTAGAGACCACCTGTGGCTCCTTACAATGTGGGCTTTCTCAGCATGGCTACTTACTGCATGAAGCCAGCAAAAAGAATCTCCCAGTCCAGTATGCCAAGATGGAGCCTTGTATAACCTAAGTCCTACCCTCATTCAAGAGGAGGGGAATGTTAAGAAGGCATAAACAGCAAGAGGTGAAAATTATTGACCTGAGGACCTGTCCATCACATTCCCTCTTTGGAGGCCCCAAATTTGATAGTTTAAATGAAAAACAAAAATCGTTATTGGCCAGAAATGGTGGCTCATGCCTGTAATCCCAGCACTTTGGGAGGCTGAGTCAGGCAGATCACCTGAGGTTGGGAGTTCGAGACCAGCCAGACCAACATGGAGCAACCCCATCTCTACTCTAAAACAAAATTAGCTGGGTGTGGTGGTGTATGCTGTAATCCCAGCTACTCAGGAGGCTGAGGCAGGAGAATTGCTTGAACCCAGGAGGTGGAGGTTGCGGTGAGCTGAGATCGCACCATTGCACTCCAGCCTGGGCAACAAGAGCAAAACAAAACTCCATCTCAAAAAAAAAAAAAAAAAAAAAAAACCACAAAAATTGTTATTATCTCTCGTGTTTCTATGTGTTGGCTGAGCTCAGATGGGAAGTTGTAACTTGGGATTGTGATTCTGGTTGCAGTCAGATGGCATCTGGAGCTGGGATCCTCTGAAGGTTTGATTGGGTTACGAATTCAAAATGGCTTCTTCACGCACATGTTTCATGCCTGGGTTGGGATGACTAGGATGCAAGGGCCTGGCTGAGCATTTCTTTCTCTCTGCAAAGCCCTCTCTATGTGGCTGGCCTGGGCTTTCTCACAGTGTGGGAGTCTGAGTGGTTGGACTTACACATGGTAGTTCACTTCACAAAAGTAAACATTACAACAGTCCTAGGTGAAAGCTGCAAGGCTTTGGATGGTCTGGGCTCAGGAGTCATGCAGTGTGACTTCTGTCACGTTCTGTTCGTCAAAAGCAAGTCACAAGGCCAGCCCAAATTCAAGGGGTGGGGACTCCTCTAGGGTGTGAATCATAGGAGGCACAGATCATTGGGGGAGCTATTTGTGGAGACTGTTAAATATATCAACCTGGAAAAGCCACATAATTACTATATATAGTTTCTAAAACTACCTCCCACAAGCACATTACATAGATTTATATCCAGATCCAAGGTACAAATTTTGACTAAGCAACTAATGCCATGTTGGTGCATTATTTAATGAAGCCAGGCATCAAACATACATAGTCACGTGGTCACAACGAAAGGGTGTACCTATGGCAAGCCACAGGCATGCGTTGTTCATTGTCTCTGACAGCTCAAGACCTAACAGCTGAGTTCATCACAACAGAGTGTGCTAGACTGGAAAGGGCTTCCCTTCCTGAAAAGAAGAGGGCAAGAACCAACTTAGCTTTCTGGTTGTGATGTTGTTCTGTAGATATGAGGCCTGGAATTGTACCAAATATCCTGTGACTATAAAGAGAAAGTCATAAATTGTACAAAAGCAACTCAGAATTCCAACATAATTGAACTGCAGGAGAACCAACCCTGAAACTTCTTACCTTTAGATTTCTATGTAAGATGGTACATTCCTTATTTTTTAAACCACCTTATCCAGAGTTTCTGTTCCTTGCAACACAATACATTCTTTCGTTTTAGCCAACTCATCTAAACTAATTTTGATTTATGTATTTTTATTGCTACATGTCTCTAGACCACCAAGTAGTGAAGAAGAAAAGAACCTGGAGCCACAGGAGAACTTTAATGGCCACCAAAAACGTACAATCATCTGGCACTCTGCCAGGGAAATTTGGGGCATTTGGAGCTTAATGCTTGAAAAACTACACCCTTAATTATCCTTCCTTAGTCCAAGTGGCCTGAGAGAATAACCTTATGTTTTGTTTTCTTAGAATTTTTTTTTTTTTTTTTTTTACCCATCTGACCCTTATACCCTGCTATAGTTTGTAAGTGATGCCTCCAAAATTCATGTGCTGGAAACTTCATCCCCAGTGCAACAGAATTGGGAGGTGGGGCCTAATGGGAGCTGTTTAAGTCATGAGGGCTATGCCATCTTTGTTATCTTGGACTTCCCAGTGTCCAGACTGTGAGAAATTAGTTACTCTTTTTTATACATTACCTAGTCTGTGGTATTCTGTTATAGCAGCACAAAAAAAAGACTGATATTATTCTTCCCTTTTCTAATGCTAGCTTAATGTGGGAAAACCAAGTTTATGTTTTAGGGGATTCATCCATACTTACCCAAAACCTGGTGTCATCTCCATCTGTTCCACTGGATATTACCAAACTGAGAATTAGTCAGTTGACCTTTTGTGCAGGAGTGTATTAGTCTCCTAGGACTACTATAACAAAATTATACAAACTTGATGACTTCAAACAAATTTATTCTCTCACACTCCAGAGGCTAGAAATCTGAAATTAAGGTGTCAGTAGGCCCACATCCTCTCTTCAGGCTCTAGGGAAGGAGCGTGTCTGCCTCTTCCTTGCTTCTGGTGGTTGCCAGCATTCCTTGGCCTTCCTTGGCTTATAGACAAGTTGCTTCCTTCATTGCCTCTGTAGTTACATGATGTTCTCCCAGTGTGTGTCTGTGTTAAAAATTTCCCTCTTTTAATAAAGATAACAGTTGAATTGGGTCTGGGGACCACCCTATGCCGCTATGGTTTCATCTTATCTTGATTACATCTGTAAAGACCCTATTTCCAAATAAAGTCACATTTGCACATACCGGAGGTTAGGACCTAAACATCTTTTTGGGGAACTCATTTCAACCCACAACAGTCAAGTCTATTAAAGGACTGATGTAGTAATGAAAGTGGCCCTCAATGGGAGGAGTCTAATAAACTGTGTTGGCAAAAGACAAAGAGCCTAAAAGGCAGGTCTGAGAAGTTTGGATGAGGAGGAGGGAAAATGTAAAAAGAAGCTGGTAAAGTTTTCTGAGAAAATGAGTTTTTCTTGGGTCGTCAGGAAAATCGTATGGGGAGAATAAAGTCTTTTCTTCATTGAGCACTTATAAGTTGGTAGCCTTTAGATGAAATACTGCATATATTGTTTCAGTATTCCTCACAGTCTACAAGTTAGGGAGTATCTCCATTTTTTTAGATAAGGGAGTTGGAGCATAGGGAAGTTAGAGTCAGTTGCTTAAAGGTTATTTAGTAAATAAATGGCAAATCCAGGAATGAAAGTCCCTTTTGTCTCATAGCAAAGTCAATGTTCTTTCCATTTGTGAAAGTAATCTTGCAGTAAGTCAGCAAATAATTATCCCATACCTAATATATGCCAGTTACAAGACCCAAGGGTGTGTCAGGATATATGCTGCCAAACTGCCTTGAACAAAGGTGATCACAGTTTACATTTCCACTTAGAGTGTAGGAAAGTGCCTGGTTCCACAGCACTGAATATTCAATCCTGAATTGTTGAAAACCAGATGTTTAAAAAGTGGTATCTTGTTTTAATTTGCATGTTTTTGATTATTAGTGAAGTGGAGCATCTCTTCAAATGCTTATCTTAACCATTTCTATTCCATTTTCTCTGAATTGTCTTATCATATATTTTGCCCATTTTCTGTGGGATTGTTTATCATGTAGATTTGTTGAAGCTTTTTATATATGATAGATATCAACACTGTGTTTTATATGTTACAAATACATCCTCCCATTAAGTTGCTTTTCATTTTGCTTTGTTTCTGGGAACTTACTTAGAAAGATATTCCCCACAGCAAGATAGTAACACTGTCCTTCTATTTTCTTCTATATATGGTTTATTTGCTTGCTTGTTTGTTCATTTGAGAGATGGGGTCCCATTCTGCCCCAGGCTTCAGAGATATAGTCCTAGCTCACCACAGCCTGCAACTCCTGGGCTCAACTCCCACCTCAGTCTCCCAAGTAGCTAGGACTACTGGCATGTACCTCCATGCCTGGCTAATTTTTATTTATTTATTTATTTTGTAGAGATTTTTGGCCACTGTTTTGCCCAGGCTGGTCTCAGACTCCTGACATAAAGCGATCCTCTGGCCTCTTGGCCTCCCAAAGTGTTGGATTATAGGTGTAAGCCACTGCTTCTAGCCCCTGTATATGTATTTTTATGTAAAATGTAATAAAATGTTTTTTCTCCACTGGACAGTCAACGATCAATGATCTCAAAGCTGTCTATTGATTAGTCCATCCTCCCCCCGCCCCAGCTAATTTGATATTTTGTCTTTATTGTATCTTGAAGTGGAATTTACATGTTAATCTTTTACTGGAAGCTCATTTGTTTAACTGGCTTAATTTTCTAACCTTTCAGTAATAGCTTAACCATATGGTTTTAATTTGTTATAATGTTTTCCCCTTTATCATTCTTCATTTTCAAAATTTATGTTCTATTCTTACACATTTTTTCTTCCTAGAAAATATCAAAATTATCAAATTCTTTCTACTAGGATTTTTTTCTTTGCAGTGGGATTAATGTTTTATTTATAGATTAATATAAAATACTGATATTAATATGTATATATTTTTTACCAATTTATTTAGGACTTCAAGTTTTAAAGTTTTGTCACTTAGCTCATATGTTTTCCTTATTACATTTCAGCCAAAGTTTTTATCATTTATGTTGCAATTGTTAGTGGGAATCTATTTTTCCTGATATTTCCTTTTATAGTTATTGCTGAAAAAATAAGAAACCAAGATAGAGAAACCATTATTTCTGTATCTTGATCTTTTTCTTCACACCATTGAATTTCACCATAATCAATTCTTTGTATTCCTGAAAGTCCTCTATTTTCTGATAAGCTAGTTCTGTCTCTCTTGGCTTTCTAGTGCTTTTATGAACATTACAAATTATATATATTTCATTACATAAAGATTATATGTATTCTAAAATAGAATTTATTTTGATAGCAGTTTGGATTTATAGCAAAATTGAACAGAAGGTACAGAGAGTTCCTATATCCCCCTCCTATCACACACCCACAACCTCCTCCACTATCAACGTCCCCCACCAAAGTAGCACATTTGTTAGAATCAATGAACCTATGTTGACACGTCATTATCACCCAAAGTCCGCAGTTTATATTAGGGTTCAACAAGTGTTGTACATCCTATGGGAATGGACAAATGTATAACGGCATATATTCACCATTATATAATAGTATTATACAGGATAGTTCCACTGCCCTCTGTGCTCTGCCTATTCATCCCCCTCTCCTTGCAACCCCTGATAACCACTGATCTTTTTACCATCTTCATAGTTTTGCCTTTTCCAAAGGTTTTGTTGTTAAAATCATACTGTATGTGGTCTTTTCAGATTGATTTCTTTCACTTACTAATGTGCATTTAAGATTCTTCTATATCTTTTCTTGGCTTGATAGATTATTTCTTTTTATCACTGAATAACATTCCATTGTCTAGATATACCAGAATTTGTTTAGTCATTCACCTACTGAAGGATATCTTGGTTGCTTCCAAGCATGGACAATTAGTGATAATGCCTTTACAAACGTCTTTGGCAAAGTTTTTTGTGGACAAAGTTTTTAACACATTTGGGTAAGTAGTAAGGTGTGTGATTGCTGGATTATGTGGTAAAAGTACATTTACTTTTGTAAGAAACTGCTGAACTATCTTCCAAAGTGTCTGGACCATTTTTCATTCCCACCATCAATGAATAAAATTCCTGCGATTCCACATCATTGTTAGCATGTGGTTTCATGAGGTGTTCTGGATTTTGGACATCCTAATAAATGTGTAGTTGTATCTCAGTGTCATTTTAATTTACAATTCTCTAATGACATATGATGTTGAACACCTTTTCAAGTGCTTTTTTGCCATCTATGTATTTTCTTTGGTGAGATATTCATTCAGATCTTTTGCCCGTTTTTAAAATTGAGTTGTTCCTTTCCTTATTGCTGAGTTTTAAGAGTTCTTTGCATATTTTGGAAACAATCCTTTATCAGATATGTGTTTTGCAAATATTTTCTCCCAGTCTGTTACGTGTCTTTACATTCTCTTGACAGTCCTTTTCATAGAGCAATTTTTAATTTTAATGAAGCTTTGCATATCAATTATATCTTTGTTATTATATTTTTAAAACAATCATCATACTTAAGGACATATAGATTTTCTCTTATGTTATCTTCTGGGAGTTTTATAATTTTTCATTTAACACTTAGGTCTGTGATTTATCTGAGTTAACTTTTGTGAAAGATATAAGCTCTGTGTCTAGATTCCATTTTTTTTTCCATGTGGATGGTCAGTTGTTCTAGCACATTTGTGGAAAACACTGTCTTTTCTCCAATGAGTTTTCTTTGCTTCATTTTCAAAGGTCAATTTTTATGTGGTTCTATTTCTGGGTTCTTTATTCTGTTCTACTGATCTACTTGTCCATTCTTTTGGTAATACCACACCATCTTGATTGCTGAAGCTTTATAGCAAGTCTCGAAGTCAAGTAGTATCAGTCCACAACCCTGTTTTTCTCTTTCAATATTCTCTTTCAAAATAACTTGCTGGAATTTTTTTTGAGATTCCACTGAATCCCTATTATATAGTGCTTAATAAATCACCTCAACACTAGATCAAGTTGAGAAGAACTGACCTCTTGAAAATATTGTCTTCCCACCTGTGAACATAAAATATCTCTCCATTTTATTTAGTTCTTCTTTGATTTCTGTTACCACAGTTTTGTAGATTTTGTTGTTCTTCTTTGATTTCTGTTACCACAGTTTTGTAGATTTTGTTATGTATATCATGTACATATTTTGTTAGATTTATACCTAGTATATAACTTTGGGGGTGCTAATGTAAATGGTATTGTGTTTGTAATTTTATCTATTTGTTTATTGTTCACTTTTATTAAAGAAATAGATTTTATAAATTAACCTTACATCCTGCAACCTTGCCATAATTACTTAGAAGGGCCAGGAGTTTTTTGGTTTCTTTTTGTAGATCCTTCTGAATTGTCTATGTAGATGATTGTGTCATCTGTGAACAAAGGCAGTTTTATTTCTTTCTTCCCAATCATATACATTTTATTTCCTTATTTTGTCCAATTGCACTAGCTAGAACTGCCAGTATGATGCTGAAAAAGAGTGACAAGATGTGTCATCCTTGCCTTATTCCTAATCTTAGCCAGAAAGCTTCTAATTTCTCACTATTAAGCATGGTATTAACTGTAGGACTTAAAAAACATATAATATTTATCAGGTTTAGGAAGCTCCTCCCTATTCTTAGTAGGCGGAGTGTTTTTATCAAAGACAGACATTGGATTTTGTCAAATGTCTTTTCTTTGTATATTGATAAGATCATGTGGTTTTCTTTTTTAGCTATTAATGTGATGGATTACATTAACTGATTTTTGAATATTAACCAGCCTTAAGCATGTGGGATAAATCCCTTTTTATCATGATATATAATTCCTTTTATACATTATCAGATTTAGTTTGCTGGATTTATTTTTTATATGAAATCTGTTTTCTAATTTCATTAGATATTGGAATAAAAAATATGTAGATGTGTATATATATCAGTCATTTTTTTGAACCAGTTATATTTCTAAAAGCTTAACAAAAGTCTGGAGAAATCTCTTTTATGTTCTGAGGAGCTAAAAATTAGATTACAAGGAAGAAACAAGGGAAATGGTTTATCCTCAATTATTACTGGTGCCTATTATTGCTTAGTAAACCACCCCAAAACTTGGTGATTTAAACAATGGTCATTTATGTTGCCTGTGAATTGCAGTCTGGGCAGGGCTCTGCAGGGAAGGCTCATCTCTGCCTCACAGGGGCATTCACTGGCTAGAAAGTCCACCTCCAGCCTGGCTAATACACAGTTGGCAAGTCGGTGTTCACTGCCTCTGCGTGGGAGCTCAGCCACAGCTCAGAGCTAGGCGTTCTCATAGCAGAACAGTTGGTTTCCCAGGGCCCAGTATCCCAAGACAGAGCTACGTAGATGTTGTATTACCTTCAGCTGTACTCTATTAGTCAAGGCAGTTGCAAAGTCACATGCAGGCTGAAGGGGAGGGAGCTCCATGTGAGGACACAACGAGAAGGCAGCCATCTGCAAGCCAGGAAGTAAGGCCTCACCAGAAACCACATTTTCCAGTGCCTTAATCTTGGACTGCTTGCCTCCAGAACTCTGAGAAAATAAATTCTGTTATTCAAGCCATGCAGCCTGTGGCATATTGTCATGCAGCCCAAGCAGACTAAGACAAACCCCATTAGGCCTTAAGTGCTAAAGTTAGGCAAAGACCTAGCATATTAAGGCAGTTTTTAGACAGAGAGTTTTTTTTTTTTTGACTACTACAGTGGTAAATGGAGCATGCCAGTCATGTAAAGAGGCCCATAGGATAGAAATCCCTGCCATTCTAGTACTCTTATGACAAGCTGACTATATGCAGGCTGAATGAAGAGACAGATTACCCACTAGTGATTAAGGGAACACTGTGTCTTGGGGAGGCATGAAGGCTCTGGAAGGGTATGAGTGCCTTCATATGGGTGGGCTTAGACTCTAGAAATCCTTATATGGATGGGTAGAGTCCAAATGGCCAGTACCTCCACTGATGCATGAGATCAGTGCATAAGAGATACACATCATAGAGTTTTCATCTGCTACTGGGGTCTGTCTCTTACACCTGTATGAACATGGGTAGAGCCTAGGTAGGACCATCCTATGAATGAATGTTCAGGAGTCACCCATCCCCATAAACGGAAACTAGAACTGATGGAACTGGGTATTTCCTGAACACTCAATGAGGGCCAACCTAATGGTGAAAAAAACCACATCTGAGAAGGACAAGGTGTAGGGACTACATAATATTAGGAAACAGTCCCTGATTTCTAACTCATCCTGCTATGAGCCAACTTCTTTCTCACAAGGCAGTATAGGAAACAGCCTACAGGAGGATAACAAAAGTCCTGCTCTTTCTCTTTCAGTATCCCGCACTGTCAGAGGCCACTTTAGCTAGGCTTAAAAACCAGAAGGAAAAGAATTTCAGGATGGCAAAGGGATGTGCATGGTAGTGGTAAGAGGATGAGGTGTGAGGGGCAGGGGAATAAGAAATTTAATGGTTTTTATTCAGACTTTGTTATTTTGGCATGAGTTTTTAAATCATGAGCCATTGGTGACTAACTCAGTCTCCAGCCCCTTTCCCTCCCTGAAGGTTGGGGAGGCTGGAAGTCCATCCCTCTGATTATGCCTTGGTCTCTATTCCCCAAACCCCATCCTGAAGCTATCTAGGGCCCCCAGCTCCTAGTCATTTCATTAGCGAAGGACACTCATCACTCTGGAGATTCCAAGGGTCTTAAAGGCTCTTGTGTCAGAAACCGGGGACTAAGATCAAATACTGTAACAAAAAGATGTTCCTAGCATCCCTATCATTCAGGCAGTTACAAAGGTTTTTGGAACTCTGTGTCAGGAACCAGGAGCAAAGACCAAATATATATTTCCTGTCATGTCACAAAAGAGGATACAGAAAATCTGGGATTGTAACCCTTGATGTTTATGTAATCTCAGGAAACTTCTTTGTCTTCTATTGCTTCACAATTAAATGGGGCAGATATGATTCCCCTCTCTCCCTCTATTTCCTGAGCACACATTCCAGAAACTCAGCAAACCCTAAAGACAAAGACAGAGCCCTGGCCTCCAGGGAGCAAGATCTTAGGGTGCTGGAGAAAATTATCATTTTGTTCCCTTCTAAAAGTGAAATCTATGATCATTTAAAAAATATGGTTTACTTCTTAAGCCAAGTTTCCCTTCTGATTTTAATTATCAGGAATTAAAATCCACCAAGACATAAATTGGACCAAACATTATTACCACTATTCATTGACATCCTTAACTAAGAATGTTACTGAAACTGTCCCTTAATACTTATTATATATCTTCCAAGTGAATCCTGAGAAAATCCGTAAAGCTTATCTGCAGAGTGAAAGCTTGTACATTTAAGTAACAGGATTCCAAATAAACAATATTGCAGAGTTAACTAAAAATAAATTAAAAATAAACCGCCTCTAAAATATTAAAAATGGATATTTTTTAAATGCTTTTTATTTTGTAAGTGTTCCTGGCTAAATGTGGCATCTAAGAATGTTTTTCACAACTTGTAAAAAGCTGCTGCGTATCTTTTTAAAATTCCCTGCCAAAAAAATTTATATAAATGGCAGATTCATAAAATGTCATAAAATTGAATTCATAAAATGGCAATGAGAATAAGTAGAAGGAAAAAATTATAAAACATTTACTCACAATAGCATACATTTCATTCAACTATGCTGGGAATTACGTTTATATATGAGAAGTTTCTATGAATTTCTTTGGATTCCAGCATAAACCTTTGATAGTATTTATAAAAAATTTAAAAATGTGAAATAGCAAAATGGAAAGAGAGCATTCAAAGAGAAAGGAAATTCTTGGTCAGTTAAAACATTTCACACCTCCCTAACTGCCTTTCTCTGCTTCTTGATTCAAAGTTCTAAGGCAAGTAAACACTAGAAATTAGTGTTTTCTTTAAAAAGCCTTCTTGGCCTACGCCAAATCAAAAAAGACATCTTAATTCACACTGTTGAAAAAACAGAGCATCTCCAAAGTTACCAGCTGTACATTTTACTTCTCTGAACACGCCCAGAACACATTGCAAAGATAGTCAGCAAATGCCTACTGAATTGAATCTTGATGAGAAACAGATAATGCTGTTGTTCTATTAGTTCTATTTTATAGGGGTAGCTTAAAAATTAATCAATTTAGATGATGACATTCAAGGTCAGGAATGTTCTTCCTTCTTCCTCACTCTATATTCCTGGAAGCCTTTTACAACTTATTGTATTCAGTATTCCTCCATGCATAAAATACGGACTAGTCACCAGAATTCCTATAAAAGTGAAAAACAAAAACAAGTGCTCCTATTAAAAGTTTTAAGAAGTCATTTTGTCAAGAGAAAAGCCTTCTTTAATGTTCTCTTCAAGTCTAATCAAGGGCTTTGCGAAAAATGCTGAGCAGTTTCCTTTTTGCTAAACTTCAAGGAAGACAAAAGGGACAGATTTACATTTTGATTGAATGTTTTATTTATTCAGCATTCACTCAGCAAATATTTATTAGTGCCCACTGCACACCAGTGACTGTAATAACTGCTTGTTCTAGGTGAGCTGCTAGAGTGAGCTACCTGAATAAGTGGTATAATATGAACCATTACAGATTGTTGATGAGACGTGCAACCACTCTGTCTCTTGGAGGGGTAACAGGAAAATAGGAAATGGAACTAGGTAAAACTCAAAGTGGCCTTTACCTCTCTCACTCTAACTCCATGCTCATCACAAATTTCAAGATCAAAATCTTTGGGAGGCTGAGGTGGGTGGATCATTTACTATCAGGAGTTTGAGACCAGCCTGGCCAACATGGCGATACCCCGCCCTAAGCCCCATCAGGTGAACACCTAACATTAACCACCACATTAGTTCCAAGAGGGAGGGTGGGGGAGGGATGTTGAATTTGAGGATCGGGAATGAGACAGTCATCTAGAAGAGCAGAAAAGAGAACAGACTAGGGAAATGGCCTGGCAACACTCAAGGACCACTTGGTTAATCATCCTGTACTTAAAGTAATAGTTAGGGTTTTTCTTAGGTTATGTACAACTGCATGGTGAAGGCAGAGGGTTGGATTTAACTAAGACTGTGACTTTGGCAAGGATTTATGACAAAAAGAGAGAGGAGAGTGGTGTATGGAAGAGATTGCTTGTAAGGATGAAGCGTGGAATAACTGTGGCAAGGAGAAGAATGAGGAGATGAAGGGTGAGGTGTAGGATGAATCAGTGTGTTGTGGGTCCTGTAATGGTGGAAAGACCATTGATGTGCACGAGGGAGTGAGGAGGAAAATGAGAAATGGTGGCTGAAGAGTGGTTGCTTGCAACTGAGCTTATGACAAGGATGAAGGTTAAGATGTGTGTGTGTGTGTGTGTGTGTGTGTGTGTGTGTTTTCATAATGGAAAGATCTAAGGTATAATCATGGAAGTCAAGCTTTTTAGAGGTGAGGAGAGAACTGAGGGGGCTGGGATACTGGATGGATCACCAGATGCTGAAATCACTAAGTGGTGTTGGAGTGACAAGGAGCCAGAAGTGCCAAGCAGTGACAAGGGTCAGTCAAGGATAGCAACCACAAGAGCAAGTGGGTGGTATGACCTGCTGGCATGGGACACAGATCCAGGAGGGCCTTGAGAGTGGGGGGAGAATAGGGAAATAGGCACCACTGGAGAGAACTGCAGGGGCAGGAGTGCCCCAGATCAGAGCCAAGTTTCAGCAAGACCAGACAGGTGATGGGGATATTCAGGAAAAAGTGGAGGATATGGGGTATTCTACGGAAGACTGACTGTGTCTTTCAGACCAGAGCTTCTCAAACTTTAATGTGCAGCCATGTTGCCTTGGGCATCTTATTAAGATGCAGATTCTGATTCAGCAGGTCTTGGATGGAGCCTGGGTCTCTGCATTTCTTTCTTTCTTTTTTTTTTTTTTTTTTCAGACAGAGTTTTGCTCTTAGCCAGGCTGGAGTGCAATGTCGTGAACTTAGCTGACTGCAACCTCTGCCTCCTGGGTTCAAGTGATTCTCCTGCCTCAGTCTCCCAAATAATTGGGACTATAGGTGCAAGCCACCATGCCCAGTTAATTCTTTGTATTTTTAGTAGAGATGGGGTTTCACCATGTTGGCCAGGATGGTGTTGATCTCTTGACCGCGTGATCCGCCCACCTCAGCTTCCCAAAGTGTTGGGATTACAGACGTGAGCCACCACACCCAGCCTCTTTTTAAAAATTATTACTTTACTTTAAGTTCTAGGATTCACGGTCTCTGCATTTCTAACAAGTTCCCAGGTGATGCTGCTGGTCTTTGGCCCACACTCAGAGCACCAAGTTCCCATGTGGGAACCACCAGCACGTGTAGCTACTGAGCACTGGAATATGGCTCATTTGAATTGGGATTTGCCAGAAGTATAAAATGCACACTGGATTTTTAGGACAATAAAAGAATATAAAATATCTTATTAATAATTTCTTGGCTGGGTACAGTGGCTCAGACCTATAATCCCAGCACTTTGGGAGGCCATGGGAGGATCACTTGAGCTCAGGAGTTTGAGACCAGCCTGAGCAACACAGCAAGACCTCATATATACTAAAAATAAAAAAAATTAGCTGGCCATGGTGGTGCATACCTGGGTGGTCCCACTACTCAGGAGGCTGAGGCAGGAGGATCACTTGAACCCAGGAGATTGAGGCTGCAGTGAGGTATGATCATGCCACTGCACTCAACTTAGTTTAGGCTGCTGTAATAAATTACCATAGACTGGGTGGCTTAAACAACAGATGTTTTTTCTCACAGCTCTGGAGGCTGGAAGTCCAGGATCAAGGTGTCAACATCATGGGATCTGATAAAAAGCCTCTTCTAAGTTGCAGACTGCTGATTTCCAGTTGTATCCTCACATGGTGGACAGCCAAAGAGTTCTCTAGGGTCCCTTTCACAGGAGCATTAATCCCATTCATGAGGGTTCTACTCTCATGACCTAATCACCTCCCAAAGGCCCCACCTCCTAGACCATCACATTGTGGGTTAGGATTTGATCTTATGAATTTGGGGGTGATATAAACATTCAGCTCACCCATATAAATTATAATTGTTGTTATTGAGACAGCATCTCACTCTGTTGCACAGGCTGGCTGGAGTGCAGTGATGCAGTCATGGCTCACTGCAACCACGAATTCCTGGGCTCAAGGGATCCTCCTGCATCAGCCTCCCAAGTAGCTAAGACCACAGGTGTGTGCCACCATACCTGGCTACTTTTTAAATTTTTTTGTAGAGATGAGATCTCGCTTTGTTATCCAGGCTAGTCTTGAACTCTTGGGCTCAAGTAATTCTCCTGCCTCCAGTCTCCTAAACTTCTGGGATTACAGATGCAAGCCACTGCACTCAGCCAGGTTGTATATTGAAATAATAATTTTTTAATATATTGAATTAACATATATTTAAGGCAATTTTATCTGTTTCTTTTTTCATCTGGTGACTGGATAATTTGAAATTATATATATGGCTGTCATTCACTTTCCTTTGCAAAACACTATTCTCAAGCGTACCTGGGAAAGGTTTCAAGAGCTTGAAAGAGGGAGAAATAAAGTCAGATAAAAGGAAATGTGGAAATGTACACAGGTCAGAGTCCAGGGGAGGCCTGGGCCCTGGGTTACGTCACAGTGACATGTGAAGGGCCTGATCAGTCTACCTGCTCCAAAGCTCATAGCAAGGACAAGCCTGAGAGATGAGGGGCAGGGGCAAAGGCAGTAACTGGAAATATATTGGGACTGGAATATTTACACATTTAATACCAAAGAAAGTAAAATAGAAAGCATCCACCATTTACAGAATTTGCTTGGTGATTTCCAGGTACCTCAGGGCCTGTAAAGGGAGAACTTTCTCAATTTGAAATAACAAGATCTACAAAGAAGGTGAATTGAAGGAGTCAAAAAGCTCTCAAAGGTAGTAACCACCAAATGCTACTTTGAATAATATTGCTGGCAATTTTGTGAAAGAAATTTAATGATAATGATACCTGTAAACCAAAAAGTATGAGACAGGTCTAAACTGATTTAGAAGTTTATTTTTCCAAAGTTGAGGGCCACGGCCAGTTACACAGCCTCACCAGGTCCTGAGAACATATGCCCAAGGTGACTGGGTTATAACTTGATTTTATACATTTTAGGGAGAGAGAAGTGACAGGCAATGGCATAGATCGATACATTTAAGATACACATTGTTCAAAAGTGGGCGAAGGATATGAACAGACACTTTACAAAAGAAGACATACATGAAGCCAACAAACATATGAAAAAATGCTCATCATCACTGGTCATTAGAGAAATGCAAATCAAAACTACATTGAGATACCACTTCATGCCAGTTAGAATGGCAATCATTAAAAAATCTGGAGACAACAGATGCTGGAGAGGATGTGGAGAAATAGGAATGCTTTTACACTGTTGGTGGGAGTGTAAATTAGTTCAACCATTGTGGAAGACAGTGTGGCGATTCCTCAAGGACCTAGAAATAGAAATTCCATTTGACCCAGCAATCCCATTACTGGGTATATATCCAAAGGATTATAAATCGTTCTACTATAAGGACACATGCACACGAATGTTCATTGCAGCACAGTTTACAATAGCAA
>PVKV010020883.1:0-15904 GCA_004027835.1 Alouatta palliata
GACACAGGAACAGAAAACCAAACACCGCATATTCTCACTCATAGACGGGTGTTGAACAATGAGAACATATGGACACAGGGAGGGGAGCATCTCACACTGGGGTCTGTCGGGGGGAAAAAGGGGAGGGACAGCAGGGGGTGGGGAGTTGGGGAGGGATAGCATGGGGAGAAATAACAGATACAGGTGATGGGGAGGAAGGAAGCAAATCACACTGTCATTTGTGTACCTATGTAACAATCTTGCATGTTCTTCACATGTACCCCCAAACCTAAAATGCAATAAAAAGTATATATATTTAAAAAAAAATTAAAAAAAAAAGGTAAGCCATTTTCAATATAAGTTAGAAACGGAATTCAAGCACAAGACAAAAAAAAAATAAGTATAATAATAAGATCTACCTCACAAAGTTACTGAAGTCAACAAATCAGATATTTGATGTCTGGTTCTTAGCACAGTGCCTGGCACATTATAAAACTAAATAAAGTTTAGTTATTATGATGATTATGTAAAATTCTAAAAATACTTACAATTTTAATTTGCCTTACTGAATCTGATTCTTTTCTTTAGCCTGAATTAATTCTCTAATTTATAGACTTTATAGAGCAGGATGTGAGCTAAACTGCTCTGCTTTCTTCAGCAGACTCTAGACTAGAAAAAAATGTTTTAAAAAATAGTTTAAGGTGACAAGTGTGTTAGTTGTGATAATAACCCAACTCCATTGCCTTAGATGTGCACAGACACATGCTCTGGCACAGGTATTTGTGTGCGTGAGTGTGTGTGTGTGTATGTGTGTGTGTGTGTGCACGTCAGACAAGCTTTCCATATTCCAGTTGGACCAAGCCCGCAAATCTGACGTAGTCCAGGTCTCCAGGCAATTCCCCAGAGCACGATTATGTTCAAACCCCAAATCACTGGCTCTACTGCACCACAGTTGCTAAAACAACCCCAGAAACCCTAGACAAATGAATGAATTTCCAAATTTAGCCTAGGTGATTGCTTAGAGCAGTGACTATCATTCTAACGAATGTAGTGGGTTGGTGCAAGGTATTGCCAAAGTAGATGGCAGATTTCCTCCTTACACAAAACTATGATAGTGAGTTTGTAAAAACTCATCAGAAATACAATTTTTCATTTATTTTGTTTCCATGAGTAGAGAACAGGAGAATTTCTCTCTTGCTCTTTGTGATCAAGAGGAAGACAGCAGTGATACCAGAGTCACCTAGCAAAATGCCAAGTGAATTGAGCCAATCCATTGGCACAGGTGACAGAAGCCTACTTAGCGACTCCTGAGCAACAGGGTTTTGTCAGTGGACGGAACAATCAAAGAAGTTTCTGTACAGGTTATCACCTTAATAAGCTCACTGTAAAAAACACCTTAGGAAAAATTTATCGATAGCATAACACAAGACTAAACAGAGACTGCAAACTGAGTAGGTGTGGAAGATGCTTGAGGAAATAACTATTTACAGAGAATGGGGAGCAAATAGGGAAGCCGGAGAGATTCCATAACAAGATTTTTCCCAGGGCTGTGTCATTTAAAAAAAATTCAAGTGTCTCTTTAAGCAAAAGATTTTTGATTCCCAGTCCCTGCAGTAAGCCATCTGGACTCTGATGAGGCTGATGCCATATGGACGGTCATTTTATCTAAGGAGCAACCAAGAGTACTATGAAAAAAAAATGTAATAATTATCTCAAATTAAATATATAGTCTAATTTTAAAAACTATGGCAAACTCAAAGACTTCAAAGTGCTACAGGAAAGATTTGCACATGGCTGATGCCTTATCTCCCTTCCTACTCTCTACATCTCAGTCTCAGCATGCAGCTGGTCACATCTGCTTGCATAGGTCTTTATGCTGCCAGTCAAGCTCTGTGGAGAACAGGCAGCATGGATGGGTACATGGCCCCAGGTGCATCATAACTCCTCTAGATAGAAACAAAGTTCATTTTAACAACCAACTGGAAACTCAGGAAAGCCTCTTTAGTGAACATGATAAGAAAACTTGGCATAGTCCCAAAGAAAGTGTACTGTCATTTACTTTGTTTAAGGAGAAAACTTATTTTTCCAATGTGTTTTTAAAAATTTCTGATCATTATGTTTAGCTATCCAAATTGCCTGTGAGGTCAAACAAAACAGTCCTTTGCTACAGTTACCATCAATGGGATACTAAGACATGTATATTATTTTAATAGCTAATTGCTTTCCAAAATTATTTGAGAAGTAAATATGATTTTAACAGAAAATGTTTGATGTTTCACTAAATTAAAAATAATGGGTATCTTTGTTTTTATAAAGGGTTCAAAGTCTATTGAATATTTGAGCTCATTCTTTCTGAAATGTGTGCATACTGATTGATTCAAGTTTGAAGCAATTTATCACCTTTATAAATTGACTTTCCCCTGCTTCTCATACAATGAAGTTAAGTGTGAAGATTAACTAATCATACTGCAATTTAGTGCTGTCTCTTAAAAGAACACTCTAGAGAGTGCTGCTAAAGTTTATGATATTTTTATTAATTTGTAACATTCATATAAATGATTTGTGAATTTATGAAGGGAATGCACTCTAATTTGCCAGTGTGATTGGCTTCTCTTTATTCTTTCCAAAAAGTCACTTGAATATTCTTGATATTATACAATGAAATATCTTACTCAGTATTGTTGATGATTTTGTCCATGATTATTAAAAATTTTACTATCACAGAAATATGAAAAAAATTGAAATTCCTGTAGAACTACAGAAAACCCCAGATATATATATTTTTAAAAAGAGCAAAAAATCCAAAGTTGGAGACACTACTCTACCTGATCTCAAAATATTCTACCAGTTATAATATTCAAAACAAGATACTGTAAAAAAAAAACCAAAAAACAACGGATATATAGATGAACAGAAAAGACAGCCCATAAATAAATTCATGCATTTACAGCCAATTGATCTTTAACAAAGGTGCCAAGAATACAAACAGAGAAAAGGACAGTTTTTTCAATAAATGAGATGAGAATTGGAAATTCATATGCAGAACAGTGAAATTAGACCCTTATTTCACACCATATACAAAACCAACTAAAAATGGATTAAAGACTTAAACATAAACCTGAAAGTGTAAAACTACTAGGGGAAAACATAGGAAGAAATACTTTTTGAAATTTAATCTAAGCAAAGATTTTTTGAATCTAATCCCAAAAGCATAAGCAACAAAAGCAAAAATAGACCAATGGGATTGCAGTAAACTTAAAAAAGCTTTTGCACAGCAAAGAAAACAATAGAGGAAAAAGAAAATATACAGAATGGGAGAAAACCTACAGAATAGGAGAAAATATTAACCATTGCTAAAGGGTTAATGTCCAAAATATATAAGTAACTTGCTATGGCTTTGATGTTTGTCCCCTCCAAATCTCATGTTGACGTTAATTTCCATTGTTGGAGGTGGGGCCTAATGGGAGGTGTTTGGATCCTGAGGTGAATTTCTCATGAATAGATTAATGCCCTCCCATGGGGGTGAGCGAGTTCTCACTCTTTTAGCTCCTGACAGATCTGGTTGTTAGAAAAATCCTGGAATCGTCTCCCTTTCTCTCTCTCCTGCACCTCTGCCCAATCATTCCCCTGTCCCTCCCACTGTAAGTGCAAGCAGCCTAAAGACCCACACTAGAGGCAGATGCCCAGTCTTGAACTTTCTGGCCATCAGAATAATGAGCCAAATAAACTTTTTTTTTTTTTTAATAAATTACTCAGGCCCAGGTATTCCTTTATAGCAACACAAAATGGACAAAGACAGAACTGAACTCAACAGCAAGACAAAAAATTACTCAATTTAAAAAATGGTAAAAGAACTAAAACAGATTATTTTTCAAAAGAAGACATACAAATGGCTAACAGATATATATTTTAAAAAGTAGAAATGCCATTTGACCCAGCAATCCCATTACTGGGTATATACCCAAAAGATTAAAAATTGTTCTGTTATAAAGATGCATGCACACGTGTGTTCATTGCGGCACTGTTTACAATAGCAAAGACCTAGAACCAACCCAAATGGCCATCAATGATAGACTGGACAAGGAAAATGTGGCACATATACACTATGGAATACTATGCAGCCATAAAAAATGATGAGTTCCTGTCCTTTATAGGGACATGGATGAATCTGGAAACGAGGAGAAACGCCAGATATAGGTGATGGGGGATAGAGGCAGCAAACCACCTTGCCATGTATGTACCTATGCAACAATCCTGCATGATCTCCACATGTACCCCAGAACCTAAAGTACAATTAAAAAAAAAATTTGAACATCGCCAAGTATAAGGAAAGTGCAAACTGAAACCACCATGATGTATCACCTCATATCTGGTATGATGGCTGTTATCAAAAAGATGGACTATGACAAGTATTGCAAAGATGTATAGAAAAGATAACACTCACATACTGTTGGTGGGAAGGTAAATGAGTACAGCCATTTTGGAAAATGTTACAGAACTTCTTCAAAAAACTAAAAATAGAACTATCACATGATCCAGCAATCTCACTACTGGGGATTTATCAAAAAGAAATAAAACCAGTATGTCAAAGAGATATCTACACTCCCAGATTCATTGCAAACATTATTTACAATAGCCAAGATATGGAATCAACCTAGGTTTCCACCAACAGATACATGGATAAAGAGAAAATGTGATAAATGCACACACACACACACACACACATACACACACACAATGGAGTACTATTAAGCCTTTAAAAAGAAGTGAGTCATGTCATTTGCAACATGAATAAAACTGGAGAATTTTGTGCTAAGTGAAATAAACCAGACGCAGAAAGACAAATATCTCATGATCTCACTTGCATGTGAAATCTAAAGAAGTTGAACTCACAGAAGCAGAGAGTAGAATGGTGGTTGCCAGATGCTGGTGGGTAGGATAGGTGAGGAATGGGAACTACCGATCAAAAAATGCAGTCTCAGACAGGACAAGTAAGTTATGAATATCTATTGTTTAGCATGACAACTATTGTTAATATAATGTATTGTATACTCAGAAATTGCTAAGAGAGTTAGACATTAAATGTTCTTACTGCCGAAAAAAGACAAGAATGCCAAGTAATGGCTATGTTATTTTGTTTGATTTAATAACTTTCCATTGTACACATATGTCAAAATACCACATTGTACACTGCAAATACATGCAATTTGTATTTGTCAATTATATCTTAATAAAGCTGGGAGGAACGTTAACAATGGCAATGATAGTGACAATTGTTGAGCAATTGCTTCATGCTGGATACTGTAATTTGGTAGTTGATATAAAGTAGCATTTAAGTACACTGGCTTTCAGTTCACAGAAACCTTATTATCCATTACACCTTTAATGAGTAAAATATGACTATAGTACATAGGCACCAGAAGGTAGCATATTCATGACTGACAGAGAAAGCTGCCTATGACCTCTTGGAATTCAATTTCTCCATCTGAAAAATGGAAACAAAATACCTACCACACAGAATTGTTACCACTACACCAAGTTTTGAAGAAATAAAAGTTGTCAAAAATATACTTAATTTATATATTTTTAAACTTGAAATTAAGGTCAAATACCATTCTTTGTAAATAGAGGTCAGAAAATAATGGTATTTTGGCTTAAATTGCTCCAAAAAATAACAGATATTTTCCATTAAAATTATGTGCATGGAATTTGACAAATACAGAATTTTAAAGTGTTGAAATACTTGCTAGAGTTCATTTGTGCCTAATGATATGCTGAAAACTCATTCAGCAGATTTTAAGATGGTTGACTATATAACCTGCTGTATCGAGTAAGTAAGTATTAGATACTTTGGGCAATAATTTATATGGTCGTTCTACCTACAGGCTTCATTAAAATACTTGAAATAATTATTAATAAACCTCTGCAAGCTGAGGTTGAATATTCTAAGCAATGAAAATATAAATAATTGATAACAATATTATATATACATTTTTTAGTATGATTGTACTTACATAATTTCATTGAGACTCAAAACTACTGAGAAGTAGGCAGGTAACATTATTCCATTTTTAGATAAAAAATCTGAAGTTCAAAAACTTAACAACTATTCTAAATTTACCTGAGAACTAAGCAGCAGAGCTGACCAGTTTGCTCCATGTCCAAACCTTTTATCACTCTCTTTACCCTGCAATACGCTTTTGTATCCTTGAAAGACAACGATGGCATGGCGTGAGAGTGAAATTTTATAGGAAAGAAAACAAAAACAAAAGGAGTGGGAAATATTTTGGATAGAAATGTTTGCAATAAAACTATGAGCCATATTGCCATCAAGATGTTTACTGAACAGATATAGATCCTTTGGTCCTATTTATATGCTTTAATTAGAACAGAATTCCTTTCCCATTCCCTTCTCATGTGATTATTTTCACAATAATTGTAGATGGCTGAGCTAAAGATCAGGAGCTCTAAACATAAAATTCCATTTGATTGTATAATTTTTGACTTCCATGATGACTTCAAACTTTGATAAGTTGAAATATCTACTCTACATAAGCAAACAGGGTTATCATTAAGCAGATTATACCAATCAGTCATGGTTTTTCTTTATTACTGTTTCTCTTTCTTTTTGTTTTTTATTCTCTTGGGATACTTTGCTTTTGGTTTTTAATTATGTATCAATATAATCTGAAGAGAAAATTTCTTCATATTTCAAGATAAATTTTAATGAACATTAAAGTATTTTCACCTATCCTAATAGACCAATCTGTTTTTATCTGAACCAATTATAATTATTATTTTAAGCATAAGGCAAGATTGAGGGGGAAAAATGTTCTATTTAGCACCAGACTTTATATATGACTGAGCTTATATTAGAGAAAATGATGCTATCAACTGTCTGAAAGATGATTGCACTAGTTTCCTATCTGGAATTGGCTGGCCAGTGGGAGTAGGGCCATCAAGAAGCAAGAGGGTGTAACATAGTCATAGCCAAGAACTAGAAGGATTAAGAAAACAAAAACACGTTTTTAAATCATTAGGCTTTCAGAATGCATTAGAAGTTAGACCTTTGCACATCTTAGGTAGTGCCAGTAAGAAAAAACAATAAAACATTTGTAATCCTTTGCACAAAATTTAAGGAATCTAGTAGACCTGTCTACCCCAGAGGTGTTAACTGTGGCTACAGATACCTTGATATTTGCATGCATTACAGAAAGTAGAAACCATTATTCTACTCTCTACTTCTATGAGATCGATTTTTATAGATTACACATGAGTGAGGTTATGCAGTATTTGTATTTCTTTGCTTGGCTTGTTTCACTTAATATTATGTCCTCCAGGTTCATCCACAATTCCACAAATAACAAGATTTACTTCTTTTTAAAGGCTGAATAGTATTCCATTATAATTACATTTTATTTATTTGTTAATTCATTGGTGGACACAGGTTAATTCCATCTCTTGCTATTGTGAATACTGCTATAATAAATTTGGGAATGCTTTTCTACACACTGAAGTATAGAGACAGTGGTTAACAGAGGCTGAGGAGGTGTGAGGAATGGAGACAGATGATGAGGAGAGGTGGGTCACAGGTACAAATTTACAGATACAATAATTTCTGGTGTTCTGTTACATAGCAAGGTGATTATAGCTAATGACAATGTACTGTGTATTTCAAGTTAGCCAGGAAAGAGGATCTTGAAAACTATCACCACAAAGGAATGATAAAGGTTTGAAGTGATGGCCATGCTAACAATCCTGATTTGATCATTATACAATGTATACATGTATTGAAATATCACACTGTACCCCATAAACATTGTCAATTTTTAACAAAATTAAAAAGAGAGAGTAGGAATAAATGGCATAATTGCATTGTGGTAGCCTTGGTTGCTTATTTAAGGATAAACTATCAGAATGATCAGGGAGAAACTGAGGAGAGTTAAAGAAAGCTTTAAAAGGAGAGGAAATACTTTAGGGAATTAAGAAAGAAAGGAGTAACCTAAATTCCATGTTGTTCCTCTTGTTGGAAGCCTAAATAAACTAAACTTGAGTGCGATGGAGTTTTCTGTAAGTTGACCAATCCATGACACTCTTTTGCTTTTACTATCATATTTGATGATAGCATGCTTACTTTAATTGTGTATTGGCTAAAGAGTACATAAGAAAATAAAATAAAATAGCTTGCACCTATAATCCCAGCACTTTGGAAGGCTGAGGTGGGTCACCTGAGGTCAGGAGTTTGAGACCAGCCTGGCCAACCTGGTGAAACCCCATCTCTACTAAAAATACAAAAAAATTAATTGGGTGTGTGGCAGGTGACTGTAACCCTAGCTACTTGGGAGGCTGAGGCAGGAGAATCATTTGTACCCAGGAGGCAGAGGTTGCAGTGAGCAGGGCAACAAGAGCAAAACTCTAAAAACAAACAAACAAACAAAATGAAAAAAGATAAAGTGTATGTATTGGAGAAACAATAAAATGTCAAATAATTCAATTAATTTTTAACAATGTTTTACCAAATGGGAAAAAAGCAAGGCCATCATTTTATGTTTTTAATTGCTTATCAGTTGATTGTGTTTGACTCATTTAAATCCAGGCTAAGGAAGAAGCAAATGAGTTAGAAGCTGAGGGAGTTGTTAAAGAATTTCTACCTGAAGAAAAGAAGTAAGTAAATTCAGTAAAGTTAATAATGTCTGTGAAGAAGCTGAAATAGATACTTTTGCATACCTTAAGTGATACTAAAAGAAAGCTTTTTAAATTTCATAAAAATAAAATTTACTGTAAGATTTATAATTTACAAGGTGTAAGAAAGGAACGAGAAGTTAAATATACATAATTGATGGTATTATCTCCTGAAGAAAACTTCTGTGAACATTTTGATGTGTTCCTATGCATAAACTATAGTTTATTTTATATAGGTTAGATCAAAGTTTATATGCACATTTTCACACAAAGTTTTCTTTGTTTATCATTTTAACAATGTAAAATGTTCCTAGTGCTATAAGTTTAATAAATATCTCTAATCTCTGCACAACATTTTCTTAACATGTCTACAAGGGTATTCAGTCATTTTCTGTTGTTTAGATTTTTCTAATTTCACAAAAATAAATAATGATGTTTGTAGGGTGAATACATTGGGATAAATATCACAAAGTTTATTGTTACACTTATTCTTGACACTATTGTAAGATGTGTACTCTCACCATTGGATGAAAGTGTATATATCAATATGCCCTTTAATATTATGACTTTTTATTCTTGCTGATTTATACAAAAATAACCTAAAGCATAAATAATTATTTCGATAATTAGATCAGGGGGATTTTCTTCTTTCCATATTTCTTACTCTGTTACATCTTGTCATTCATAAATAGTTCTGCATTTTCTTCATCAGTTTGTGAAGAAACACTCTACTTCCACCATTATGCATTTAACACTCACTTGCATTCTGAGACTTTACCTGGGAAACATGAGTTTATCTAATTTGACTTAACTTGACTTGCAACTCTTTTCCAATTGCCAGTAGAGTATAACAATACTTGGTATTTTTTGAGCTTCAAACTTTTACCCCAGAGCTTCTAAAATTCATTCAATTAAGTTTTTCTTAATCAACATGAAGTGGGACTTCATGTTCTAATTTATGTAGTCAAGTTTTCCTATTTTCTTTCATTGAGACAGAAAAAAAAAAAAAAAAAGAAACCACCATCAGTTTTGATCTTTGGATCATTTACATTTGTGCTGTTTCATTTCAATTCTTTTTTAGAAAATATTAATCTAAAATTACTAGGAGAAATAATGCTCCTACTTAAAATTCCTTCTGATATAGTTTGGCTATGTTCCCACCCAAATCTCACCTGAATTGTAATAATTCCCACCTGTCAAGGGTGGGGCCAGGTGGAGATAATTGAATCATGGGGTGGTTTCACCCGTACTGTTCTTGTGGTACTGAATAAGTTTCAAGAGATTTGATGGTTTTATAAATGGGACTTTCCCTGCACTAGCTCTCTTGACTGCCGCCATGTAAGATATGACTGCTCCTCATTCACCTTCTGCTATGATTGTGAGGCCTTCCCAGCCATGTGGAACTCTGAGTCTATTAAACCTCTTTCCTTTACAAATTACCCAGTCTTTATTAGTATATATTTATTAACAGTGTGAGAACAGACTAATACACCTTTTAATATTTTAATTTCTCCATAGCCATCGTTGAAAACTTTAGTAAAGCTACTTTATATGCATATACACAGTCATACACATCATTAGGAGACAAGAAGTTTCTTTGCTTGTGAAGACTCTCTGACAGTCATGTGTTCTAAGAACAATTTCTGTGGTGCCTTTGAAATAAACAATCTGTTGAAGTAGAAGAAACTTCAACAACTAGCAGCAAACAGATCAAATTTCAGCAAATGAAACAAGGGTCAGAGTCTAATTGCAACTGAATTCAAATTGTAGCAGTGGCACCAGTGACATTTCTTTGGCCTGTTCTGAAAGACAGTGGTGTTTGTAGCACAGATTGTTAGTTTTAATTTGCTCAAATGTGTTTTTATTACCAATTGGTACAGAGGTGGCAAAAGGAAACAGTCTCTGGAGGCAGAACAAATGGAGAAATGTGTTTTGAGTCCCTTTTAGCAACAGCCAGTTTGATATCCCCAAGGAAATATTTCTTGACAATAATTACAAGACAAATATCAACACTCGATTTCTGAATGTTTGACAAAATGGAAACTATTTTTGCCAGGAAAATGGACCAGTATATCCCTTCAAACTCAGTATTTAATGGAGGCTTAAGAAAAGGCATAAAGGAAAAAATATGGAAAGTATGTGATCTTTAACCCAAATAGGCTGTAAATCAATCTAACACACACTCTAGATTTATCAAGACCTACATTTTTGTTTTTTTTTGAAGTTTTGAGAATTATTTTTGTTTAATTTTTATCTTTCATGCCTTTTACTAACACATTGAGTGTTCTTTGTTCTTTTACCTTTATTCTAGTTTTTCAGAAATTATGCATTTAAAAAAATCTTCTAATGGTTGCTAGAGACACTTTTAAATATATTAATTTTACTATTAAGTTAGCCTGGAATTTTAAAATTTCCAAACAGTTCAATAAAATAAACTTAACACATGGAACTAAAATTACTGTTGCCAGGTCTTACTTGGATTCTACTTTTTAGTAAAAAAAAAAAAGTAAATATTAATGAGAAGAGTAGCAGGAAGAAAAGTGACCATAACAATTGCAGACATATTTATTTCTCTAGCTTTTAAAGTTTATTTTAAACACACAAGGCAGAAATATAGGCCCAAAACAGTCACCACCCAACCAATAAAGAATGTTTTAAAAAAACTTCAATAGCCTTGTCATCTGTTATTTGTTGTTATTCGTCTTTGCCCCATTTTCTTTCTTTTTCCTTCTCTATCTACAGTTAATAATAACAGATAAACAGGATATGCTAAATGAATGTAACTCAAGATGAAGTTTTTTTCAGTAATCAGAAATTATAAAACATGACTCTGCAGAGCTTCTTCATTTGCTTTATCTTATTAACATCTAGGCCGGGCGCGGTGGCTCACGCCTGTAATCCCAGCACTTTGGGAGGCCAAGGCGGGCGGATCACGAGGTCAAGAGATCGAGACGATCCTGGTCAACATGGTGAAACCCCGTCTCTATTAAAACTACAAAAAAAATTAGCTGGGCATGGTGGCGCACGCCTGTAGTCCCAGCTACTCGGGAGGCTGAGGCAGGAAAATTGCTTGAACCCGGGCGGCGGAGGTTGCAGTGAGCCGAGGTCGCGCCACTGCACTCCAGCCTAGTGCCTGGTGACAGAGTGAGACTCTGTCTCAAAAAAAAAAAAAAAAAATCTAACTGGAAAGTTCCACTTCTAAGTCTGATAAGTATTTGGGGTCAATAGAAAACTTCAGTATGAATTCTTATTGCATCAGAAATTAGCAATTAACTAATATTCATTTATCTGGGAAATTCATAATTATTTAGTTCATTTCACATTAGGAATAATATTCTAGTAATCGTAAACCCAATTTCTTCTGTACCCATGTTTGCTAGTGCTTGTTGCCAAAGTGATCTCACATTTCCACTTTTTCTCCTCTCAGTGTGCTATAAAATCCAGCCATGGCCCTCCTTTGTTTTTTAATACCACATTGGGTGATGGCTCTGTGTGGTAAAGAGAGCCCATAAAAAAGAACATTACAAGATGTCATTGTTAATTCCGCATGATGAATATTTACTGCAGTTGCTATTTAGATGTCTCAGAGGGTATCCAAATTCATTTGATGTAACATGGGGAAACTAGCAAACAACATCATTAGTCTTGGAAAAAACACTGGTTAAAATAACTAAAAACAAACACAAGCCAAAAAAAGGGGACAAAAAGGGTAACACTTTCTCACAAACTTATTTTGGGAATTCCTATAAAACCATTAGTCACCATAACAGTGTTTTCCAGATTTTTTGGATCATTATATATTTACTCAATAAAATCACGACTTTATTTGTTTTTTAAAATCAGTACATGATGACAGGTCTGTGTGTCTAGCAGGAACAACATCTTTTTGGCGTTCATGTTCCTTCACCTCTTGTTACTGTCATTTATAATTATCAAGGAAGTACCAGGTAAACAAATGGGACTTTAAAACAATTATAAGGTTTGTGGAATCATACTTGGACATTTTAAAAATATGAATTAATTGATAGGGCCACCAAACTGATAACAATTATGGAAAAAGGTAAATAATATTGTTTCCCAGCTACTTAAAATTCAATGCAAATGTTGAACATATTGAGCTTTATCTTCTTTCATTTAACTAACAGTCCCTAAACATGTAAAAAAATCTTGGCACTATGCATACCTTGGAATGAGACAAATAACAAGATACAGCTTTCATTCTTGAAGAGTTCAATATAAATGTGGGGAATACTAATCTTATTCCATTTTAGTCTAAGTTGGAAATTTGATACTTCACTCTTACAGTCACTTTCATTTGCATAACATCAATTTTACTTTCTATAGAGTATCACATGTTAAACTAATTACATCAAATGTCTTTCAAGCAAATAAATACTATGATGGTCTGTCCAAAACCCACCACTAATAGCTAATTTTGGAGAGCAAAAAAAAAGCAGGAGTTGCAATTCTCATCTCTGATAAAATAGACTTTAACCCAACAAAGATCAAAAGAGACAAGGACATTACATAATGGTAAAAGGATCAATGCAACAAGAAGAGCTAACGATCCTAAATATACACACACCCAATACAGGAGCACCCAGATACATAAGGCAAGTTCTTAATGACTTGCAAAGAGACTTAGACTCCCACACAATAATAGTGGGAGACTTGAACACCCCATTGTCAATATTAGACGGATCAACTAGACAGAAAATTAACAAGGATATCCAGGACTTGAACTCAGACCTGGATCAAGCAAACCTAACAGACATTTACAGAATTCTCCAACCCAAATCCACAGAATATACATTCTTCTCAGCATCACATCACACCTACTCTAAAACTGACCACGTAATTGGAAGTAAATCACTCCTCAGCAAATGCAAAAGAATGGAAATCATAACAAACAGTCTCTCAGACCACAGTGCAATCAAGTTAGAACTCAGAATTCAGAAACTAACTCAGAACCACACAGTGTCATGGAAACTGAACAACTGGCTCTTGAATGTTGACTGGATGAACAATGAAATGAAGGCAGAAATAAAGATGTTCTTCGAAACCAACGAGAACGAAGAAACAACATACCAGAATCTTTGGGACACATTTAAAGCAGTCTCTAGAGGAAAATATATAGCAATAAATGCCCACATGAGAAGCAAGGAGAGATCTAAAATTGACACCCTATCATCAAAATTGAAAGAGCTAGAGGAACAAGATCAAAAAAACTCAAAACCTAGCAGAAGACAAGAAATAACTAAGATCAGAGCAGAACTGAAGAAGATATAGACACAAAAAACCCTTCAAAAAATCAATAAATCCAGGAGCCAGTTTTTCGAAAAGGTCAACAAAATAGACCACTAGCCAGATTAACAAAAAAGAAAAGAGAAAATAATCAAATAGATGCAATAAAAAATGATAAAGGGGATATCACCACAGATTCCACAGGAATTCAAACCATCATCAGAGATTATTACAAACAACTCTATGCACATCAACTAGTAAACCTGGAAGAAATGGATAAATTCCTGGACACTTGCATCCCCCAACCCTAAACCAGGAAGAAGTCGAAACCCTGAATAGACCAGTAACAAGGTCTGAAGTTGAGGCAGCAATTAAGAGCCTACCACCCAGAAAAAGCCCAGGTCCACACTGGTTCACAGCCGAATTCTACGAGACATACAAAGAGGAGTTGGTACCATTCCTTCTGAAACTATTCCAAACAATCCAGAAAGAAGGAATACTTCCCAAATCATTTTATGAGACCAACATCATCCTGATACCAAAACCCGGCAGAGACTCAGCAAGAAAGGAAAACTTCAGGCCAATATCCATGATGAACATAGATGCAAAAATCTTCAATAAAATACTGGCAAACTGATTGCAACAGCACATCAAAAAGCTTATCCACCATGATCAAGTATGCTTCATCCTGGGGATGCAAGGCTGGTTCAACATACGCAAATCTATAAACATAATCCACCACTTAAACAGAACCAAAGACAAAAACCGCATGATTATCTCAATTGATGCAGAGAAGGCCTTTGACAAAATTCAAAAGCCCTTTATGCCAAAAACCCTCAATAAACTAGGTATTGACGGAACGTATCTCAAAATGATAAAAGCTATTTACGACAAACCAACAGCCAATATCATACTGAATGGGCAAAAACTGGAAGCATTCCCTTTGAAATCTGGCACTAGACAATGATGTCCTCTCTCATCACTCCTATTCAATATAGTACTGGAAGTTCTAGCCAGAGCAATCAGGCAAGAAAAATAAATAACAGGTATTCAAATAGGAAAGGAGGAAGTCAAATTGTCTCTATTTGCAGATGACATGATTGTATATCTAGAAGACCCCATCGTCTCAGCCCAAAATCTCCTGAAACTGATAAGCAACCTCAGCAAAGTCTCAGGATACAAAATCAATGTGCTAAAATCACAAGCATTCCTATACACCAATAACAGACTTAAAGAGAGCCAAATCAAGAACCAACTGCCATTCACAATTGCTACAAAAAGAATAAAATACCTAGGAATACAACTAACAAGGAACGTAAAGGATCTCTTCAAGGAGAACTACAAACCACTGCTCAATGAAATAAGAGAGGACACAAACAGATGGAGAAACATTCCATGTTCATGGCTAGGAAGAATCAATATTGTGAAAATGGCCATACTGCCCAAAGTAATTTACAGATTTCACGCTATCCCTATCAAGCTACCAATGACCATCTTCGCAGAACTGGAAAAAAACACCTTAAACTTCATATGGAACCAAAAGAGAACCCGTATAGCCAAGTCAATGCTAAGCAAAAAGAACAAAGCTGGAGGCATCACACTACCGGACTTCAAACTATACTACAAAGCTACAGTAATCAAAACAGCATGTTACTGGTACCAAAACAGAGATATAGACCAATGGAGCAGAACAGAGCCCTCTGAGGCAACACAACACATCTAGAACCATCCAATCTTTGACAAACCTGGCAAAAACAAGCAATGTGGAAATGAGTCCCTGTTTAATAAATGGTGTTGGGAAAACTGGCTAGCCATGTGCAGAAAGCAGAAACTGGACCCCTTCCTAGACCCCCTCTTTAACTCCCGATGGATTAAAGACTTAAACACAAGACCTAACACCATAAAAACCCCAGAAGAAAATCTAGGCAAAACCATTCAGGACATAGGCATAGGCAAGGACTTCATGACCAAAACACCAAAAACATTGGCAACAAAAGCA
>PVKV010020883.1:16004-31643 GCA_004027835.1 Alouatta palliata
CTGATATCCAGAATCTACAAAGAACTGAAACAGATTTACAAGAAAAAAACAAACAAGCCCATTCAAAAGTGGGCGAAGGATATGAACAGACACTTTACAAAAGAAGACATACATGAAGCCAACAAACATATGAAAAAATGCTCATCATCACTGGTCATTAGAGAAATGCAAATCAAAACTACATTGAGATACCACCTCAAGCCAGTTAGAATGGCGATAATTAAAAAGTCTGGAGACAACAGATGCTGGACAGGATGTGGAGAAATAGTAATGCTTTTACACTGTTGGTGGGAGTGTAAATTGGTTCAACCATTGTGGAAGACAGTGTGGCGATTTCTCAAGGACCTAGAAATAGAAATTCCATTTGACCCAGCAATCCCATTACTGGATATATATCCAAAGGACTATAAATCATTCTACTATAAGGACACATGCACATGAATGTTCATTGCAGCACAGTTTACAATAGCAAAGACCTGGAACCAACCCAAATGCCCATCGATGATAGACTGGACAGGGAAAATGTGGCACATATACACCATGGAATATTATGCAGCCATCAAAAATGATGAGTTCGTGTCCTTTGCAGGGACACGGATGAACCTGGAAACCATCATTCTCAGCAAACTGACGCAGGAACAGAAAATCAAACACTGCATATTCTCACTCATAGGTGGGTGTTCAACAATGCAAACACATGGACACAGGGAGAGGAGCATCACACACGGGTCTGTCAGGGGGGAAAAGGGGAGGGACAGTGGGGCGTGGGGAGTTGGGGAGGGATAGCATGGGGAGAAATGCCAGATATAGGTGATGGAGAGGAAGGCAGAAAATCACACTGCCATGTGTGTACCTATGCAACAATCTTGCATGTTCTTCACATGTACCCCCAAACCTAAAATGCAATAAAAAATACATATATTAAAAAATGTACGCTGAGAATTACTCAAAATTATATTTAATGATTCTCTGATGAGGATGGCACACTGAAAATGTGGCATTAACATCTCTCTTCATCTCCCATTTAAAAAAAAATCAAAACAGTAACCAAAGATTACTTAACAAAATGCCTTAGCAACAACAAAGAAATGAGAAAAAGAAAATTTCCCCTTTGAGGGCCTTCTGGAAAATAGCAAAAAGATGATTTGGGATTGACAGTTAAGTTTAAACCAAAGTTAATTATAACAGTATACACAATGTGCATACCTCCTGCAGGAATGATAATTAGTCTTCCCAATAAATCCCAGGAGAAACCCCAAATCTGGAGTCTATGGGTGGACATGATGACTGGTCTCCCTGTCACCGTGGGCAAGGCATCCCAATCAAATTCTTGGAGTGTAGAGACTCAGGGTGGGAGACTGGGCTCAAACTCAAGTGAGAAAAGCAGATGCATTTGATGTCCTTCCCAACATTAATCATTCTTTTCTTTATCAATCATAGAAACCCAAGCTTAAGTATCTGACCTCCATCTACCCACCAAAAGGACAGCCCAATTGCACATAACCAAAATTAATTCCTCTCATTCATAAAGAAGACTACTGTGAAACGTTTTTTTCACAATTAAGAAATCTGTGCCGGTTGCATCCATGAATCATTATAGTTCTTTCTTTGTAAATCAAATAATTTGCCTGATAGAGCTTTTATTGAGTCCATGTGATGTGACAAGCACTGATCAAAGAATGAGATACACTGAGGTGGACAAACCAAAGTCACTGGCATCACAATGTTAACTGTCTTACAGAGAATACAAGTGGTAAACAAGCAAATAAAGAAAAATATTTAAACAAGCAAATAAAGAAAAATACAATTTATGGTAAATGATACAAAAATTTAAAAGGCAGGTGAGGAGCTATAAGGTAATAAGGGAGTCCCTTTATAAAGGATAATTGCCAGGTGCAGCGGCTCACACCTGCAGTTCCAGCACTTTGGAAGAAAACGCAGGCAGATCATGAGGTCAGGAGTTCAAGACCAGCCTGAACAACATGGTGAAAACCCGTCTATACTAAAAATACAAAAATTAGCTGGGCATGGTGGCATGTGCCTGTAAACCCAGCTACTCAGGAGGCTGAGGCATGAGAAAGGCTTGAACCCTAGAAATGGAGGTTGCGCTGAGCCGAGATTATGCCATTGCTCTCCAGTTTGGGCAACAACAGTGAAACTCCATCTCACAAAAAGATTAAAATTAAAAATTATAAAAAAGGACAATACAAAAGTCTCCTGTAACAATATGAGATTTGGGTAGAAACCTAAAAGAGGAGAATGAGCTAAACATGTGAAGAATTACAGAAAAGAACATTTCAGGTAGAGAGATAATAATAAAAAAGGATTCTCTCACTCTGGCTGATTCCATGCTATCAATATGATGTCACTGAAAATATAATTGGGAAGAGGGATACAGTAGTCCACTAGTATAAGTGTTTGCACCCTACAGATACAATAGATGTTAATAATCTCAAGAGCAGATTATAGTAAAATGTAATAAAAAACAATGAGGAAGTAATGAGTTTGGGACTGATTATTTTTCAACATAACTTATTTAGTTGTAATTTTAAGTGTTTTAATTTTTAATAACGACTGTGTTAAACAACTAGGTTGCAAAATTTCTGAAATTTTAACAGCTGACCAGTACAAGCTATCTCCAGTACACCAGACTTGAAGCCATCAGATAATCTATCTGTGCCAAGAGTTTTATTCACAGTATTCAATTATAGATTTATTTCATTTAATAGTTTTAAGACAATAGAGACTTTTTACATCTTCCTGTGTCAGTTTTCGTAAGTTGTGTTTTCCTAGAAAATTGTCCTTTTCATCTAAATTTAAACATTTATTGGTATAAAGTTGTTTATTAAAATGTATCATAAACTTCTTAATTCCTATTACTATTGTACCTATTTTATTCTTGTTATTTGCTTTTTGTTAGTTTTTATTTCTTGACCCATCACAGCAGGAATTTATCAATTGTATTAGTTTTCTCAAAAAAAAATTTTAGCTGTTGACCTATTTTATGTTTATTGCTATTTCATTAACTCTTATCTTGACTCCCTTCTACTTTTTATAGATTTTAATTTACTGTTATTTTTCTAATTTCTTGAGATAGAAAATTAGATAATTGATTTCTACCTATCTTTTCTAACTAATCATTTTCTATGAGATGATCTGTGTATGATAGCTATAGATTTTTCATAAATATCCTTTATATAGTCGAGGAAGATCCCATCTATTCCTAGTTTCCTGAGCATTTTCATGAGGAAATTTATGATTTCATATAAAGCCCAGTTTTAACTGCATCACATAAGTTTTGATATGTAGTACCTTCATTATAATTTATTCCAAAATATTTCCTAAATTTCTTTTATGCTTTCTTTTTTGACCTATGAATATCTCCCTTTCCAAGCTTTGGAGTACTTTCTAATTATCTTGTAGTTACAGATTTCTATATTAATTGTATCATGGTAAGATTACATAATATGTGATATAATCTTTTAAAATATGGCTAAATAAATGCTTAATTTTAGTAAATAAATGTGTATCTTGTGATTTTGGCACCACATGCAGAGATATGTCATTTGGACCAAAAATATAATGTTTTTAATCATAGATACTCATATTGATATGATGTGTTTGCTTGTTTTCTAGACTTAAAAAAAGATGTGTTAAAATCTCCCCAAAATAATGTAGATTTGTATATTTTTACTTTTTAATCCATCATTTTTAAATTATTAGATGACATTATTAAATTGATTCAGGTTAAAATTGTTTCATTTTCCTAGTAAATTAAAACTTTTATCATTATAAAGTATATCTCACAATATCTAGTGTTTCTTTATGTCTTCAATCGCATTTCATAGGTCTGTAAACTTTGAATAGTATTTGTAAGTTGCATGCTTTTCACTTTTATTTATGTTATGTTTCTGTATGTATTTTAGATATGCTTCCTAAATAGAATATGGTTGTTGTTGCTGTTGATGTTATTGTTTTTATAAATCCTGAAAATGCATTATATTTACATTAACTTCGTTTAACATAACCACACACACATCCATCCATATGTATGTATGTATTCAATGTATTTCACCATTAAGTATGATAGCTATAGATTTTTCATGAATATACTTTATATAGTTGAGAAAGATTCCATCTTTTCCTAGTTTTCTGAGCATTTTCATGAAGAACAGATGTTGAGTTTTTCCCAAATACTTATTTGCACCTATTAAGACAATCAAAGCATTTTTATTTTCTGTTCTATTAATGTAAGAAACTATCATGCTATAGTAATATAGCGTATACCACAAAATTGATAGTTCAATGCTAAATGAGCATTGTATGGAATAAATCCCATTTGGTCATGATGTATTATTCTTTTTGTTTATTACTGTATGCTGTGTTATGGTATATCTTGCTGCATAATAAATTCCCAATAACACATCTGTTTAAAACATGATTTTATTATCTCACAGTTTTTATTGGTTAGGCATATGAGCATGGATTCACTTGGTTCTCAAATTAGAGTTTTACTGCTGTAACCAAAGTGCCAAATATTGATGGAGTTCTTATTTGGAGCTTAGGGTCTTTCAAACTCATTCAGGTTGTTTTAGGTAGAATTAGGTTTCTAGAAGTTGTATGACTGAGATATACATTTTCTTTCTCACTCTCAGTCAATGACTACTCTCAGATCCTAGAGGCTAGTTTTGGGCTCACATTATGTGGAGCTCAGGGGCAGTTCACAACATGGATATTTGCATTCTTCCAGGCCAGCATGGCTATGACTTTCTCCTCTGCAACTAGCTGGAAGAAACTCTCTGTAAAGATCCTGCCTGATTAGATCAGGCTCACCTAGGATAATTTCCCTTTTAGACATAAAACATAACATAACCATGAGAGTGGTAACTAATTACAATCATAGCTTCCACCCACAATAAAATGAATTATATAGGCATGTACACCAGATGGTGGGAATCTTGGGGAACATCTCAGAATCCTGCCTATGAGAGATTTTATTTTATTGAATTTTGTTTAAAAAATGTTGTATTTAAGAACAGAGCAAAGAGATAAACTACAGAATGGGAGAAAATATTTGCAAACTATGCATCTGACAAAGGTGTAATATTCAGCATCTATAAGTAACTTAAACAAATTTACAGAGAAAAAAAAAAAAAACAACCCCATTAAAAAGTAGGCAAAGGACATGAACAGACACTTCTCAAAAGAAAAGATACATGTGGCCAATAAGCATATGAAAAAAGTTCTCGATATCATTGATCATTAGAGAAATGCAAATCAAAACTACAGTGAGATACCATCTCTCACCAGTCAGAATGTCTACTATTTTAAAAACTCAAAAAATAACAGATGCTGGTGAGGTTTCAGAGAAAGGGAACACTTATACAATGTTGGTGGGAGTGTAAATTAGTTCACTCATTATGGAAAGCAGTATGGCAATTCCTCAAAGAGATAAAAGCAGAGCTACCATTCAACCCAGAATCGCATTTCTGGATACATACCCAGAGGAATATATTTATAAATCATTCTACCATAAAGATACATGCACACGAATGTTCACTGCAGCACTATTCCCAATAGCAAAGGCATGAAATTAACCTAAATGCTCACCAATGACAGACTGGATAATGAAAATGTACTACATATACACCACTGAATGCTATGCAGCCATAAAAATGAATGAGACAATGTCTTTTGCAGGAACATGGATGGGGCTGCAAAAACAGAAAACCAAATACAGCATGTTCTCACTTAGAAGTGGGAGCTAAATGGTAAGAACTTATGAACACAAAGAAGGAAACAACAGACACTGGAGTCTACTCGAGGGTGCAGAGTAGGAGGAGGAAGAGGAGGAGAAAAATAACTATTGCGTACTGAGCTTAATACCTGGGTGAGGAAATAATCTATACAACAAGCTCCGTGATACGAGTTTACCTAAGTAACAAACTTTCACATGTACTCCTGGAACTAAAGAAAAACTTATTTTTAAAAATGTACAGAGTAGAATAGTGGGTACTAGAGACTATAGGGTGAGGGTGTTGGGGAAGGCTGGTCAAGGAGTACAAACTTACAGTAAGATAGGATGCATAAGTTCTAATGTTTCATTGCACAGTAGGGTGACTGTAGTTAACAATAATATATTGCATATTTCAGAATAACTAGAAGAGAGGATTTTGAGTGATCTTACCACAAAGAAATGATAAATGCTGGAAGAGATGAATATGCTAATTATCCTAATTTGATCATCACACATTGTACAGCTGTATGGAAACATCATATTGTACCCCATACATATGTATAATTATTATATGTCAACTAACAATAAAATAAAACTTAAAAAATAAAAAGAACAAATAATGAAACTACCATTCAATCCAGCAGTCCCACCATTTGGTGTATACCCAACAGAAAAAACAAAAATCATTCTATTAGTAAGATGCCTCCACTTGTATTTTTATCATGGCACTATTCACAATAACAAAGACACAAAATCTACCTAAGTGTCCATCAACAGATGAGTGGGTAAAGAAACTGTGATCTTTATACATTTTACAACAGCTACCATAAAAGAATGATATCGCATCTTCTCAAGCAAGATGGATGAAATCGGAGGCCATTAAACTAAGTGAAATAACTCAGAAACAGTCAAATATTGCATGTTCTCACTTAGAGGTAGCCTAAACTATGGGTACACGTGGACATAAAAGGGGGAAAATAGACACAGGAGTATCAGAAAGGTGGAAGGATGGAAGGGCGTTGAGGGTTGAAAAATTACCTATTGAGTATTATATTTACTGTGCCTAAATGTGTACACTAAAAGCCCAGGCTTCATCACTATGCAATATACCCATGTAACAAAACTGCACAAGTACCCTCTACATCTTGGAAAAAAGTGTTCCTGATATGTTCCTAAGAGATTTATTTTTTCCCTTGAAATGTCTCTATCTAGTTTTGGTTAAAAAAAAAGAAAGAAAATACTGCTATTCCCATGTAGAGGGTGTTTCCCCTCCTCTTCAACTTTCTGGAAGAGTTCGTACAGAGTTGGAGCTATTTCTTTGTTTAGTGTTAGGCATAATTCACCACTGATGCCATCTGTACATGGTGTTTTCTTTGTGGTTAGGATTTTAACTACAAATTTAATTTCTTTAATAGGTATAGGGCTATCTGGTTTATCTATATTTTCTGAAGTAAGCATGGAGAGTTTATGTCTCTCAAGAAATTTATCCAGTTCACTAAAGTTTTGGAATTTATTAACATAAAGTTGTTTATAATATTCCTTTAGTCTTTATTATTCTTTTTAAAGTGGTAGATTTATAACTATAGTCTTTCTCATTCTTGCTGTTGTTAAATGTCGCCTTCTCTTTTTTTTTTCTGATTAGCCTAGCTAGAGGTTAGTCAATTATATATTTCTTTTTTAAAAAAACTTTTGTCTTTATTTTCTTTATTAATCCTCTGTTTTCTATTTTATTGATTTCTGGACCGATCTTTATTATTCCATTGTTAATGCTTACTTTAGGTTTCAGTTTCTTGTTAATTAAAATAGAAACTGAAATTACAGTTTTTGTCTCTTTTCATATATGTATTGATGTTCAGTCATATAAATTTTCTTTTAAGTGCTGTTTTAAATGCATACCACAAACGTTGATATGCTCTATATGTGTTTTAAAAATATAAATGGTTAAAAATGTTTCTGGCATTTCACTTTGATCTTATTTGACCTTGGGTTATTGAAAAGTAAGGTTTTTTTAGTCTCTATTTGGAGATATCTTTCCGTTACTGGCATCTTACTTAATTCTATTGTGGTCAGTGAACATACTTTGCATGATTTGAATTCTTCAAAGTTTACTGAGACTTGTTTTGACCCTGGATGTGATTAATTGGTAAATGTTCCATGTGCTATTGAAAATAATATGTGTTCTGTTGTTGGGACAGTAATGTTTTAGATCAACTATTTCAAGATTGTTGATAGTACCATTTAACTTTACCGATTTCTTGCCTATTAATTCTATCAGTTATTGAAATAGGAATATTACAACTTCTGACTTATAAATTTGAATTTTGCTATTTCTCTTTATACTTCTACTAGGTTTTGCTTCATATATTTTGAAGCTCTGTTATTAAGTGCATTAATGTATAAAATTATTTTCTCTTGATGAATTAGTTTCTTTATCATGATGAAATTACCCTTTTCCCAAGTAATATTTTACTCTAAAATCTACCTTATCTAATATTAATATAGTCTTTATAGTCTACTTTGATTACTGTTAGCTTAGCAATAAATATAATTTTCATCCATTTTCTAACCTCTTTGTGTCTTTATATTTAAAGAGTGTTTCATGGACAGCAGATGGTTGGATGTCATCTTGTACCTAATCTGACAATCCTTGCATTTTAATTGGAATGATTATACTATTAAAATTTAATATGGGTATTGATGTGGTTGGGTTTCAATTTACTATCTTGCTATTTGTTTTCGTTTTCTTGCCTGTTATGTTCCTTTTAACCTTCTCTGCCTTCTTTTGGATTAATTTAATACACTTTTATTATTCCATTTATTTTCATTGTTGTTAGCTATAACTATTTTTTGGTAATTTGTTAGTGGTTGCTTTGGGGTTATATATTATACACCATTAGTCATCATCAACTTTCAAATGATAGTATGCCATTTCATATGTAGTATAAGAATCTTAAAATTGAATGCATTCACTTTTCTTTGACTGGCTTTTGTGTTATTATTGTCAAATATTTTACTCCTCCTTATGTTATAAACCTCACATTGCATTGTTATTCCTCTTGCTTTATATCCTCAATTACCTGTCAAAAATATTTACATGATAAGAAAAAAATGTATCTTATTTATATTCACAGAGTTATGATTTTGAGTGTTTTCTCTTTATGTGGACTGAGATTTCCATCTGATATTATTCTTTTTTCTGTGTCTGAAATGTATCATTAAAATTTCTTGAAGTGCAACTCTTCTGGTGATTAATTCTTTTGGGTTTTGTATGCTTAAAGCATCTTAGATTTCTTATTTTATTTAAAAAGTTTGCTTTTTAAATAAAAATTTTTAAAAATTTGTCTAGGTTGACAAATTTCCCATCCCAATACTTTAAAAATATTGCTTACTATTTTCTGGCTTGCATTGTTTTCAGTGAGAAATCTGCAGCCATCTACATCTCTATTCCTCTATACATATTGTATTTTTTTCTTCTTGCTGATTTTAGGATGATTAATTTGTCACTGCTTCTAAGCAATTTGATTCAGATATATCTTGATGTATTTACTTGTTTCTTGTGCTTGAGATCATTTGAGTTTTTAGATATCTGATGTTTGTAGTTTTCATCAAATTTGATTTTCTTCAGTCACTATTTCTTCATCTATATGTTTTTTTCCTTTTTTTTTTGCTTCTTCACATACTCCAGGAATATGTATATTAGACCATGTGAAGCTGTCCAACAGCTCACTCACACACTGTTCATTGTATTTTCAGTTATTTTTTTTCCCCTGATAGTTCATTTTGTACTTTTTACATTGGTTTTCCAGTTCACTAATCTTTTGGGAATCAATATCCAATCTGCCATTAATTACATCCAATGCATCAAAGTTTTTTTGACATTATTTTCATTTCTAAATGTACAATTTGGGTCTTTGTTATATCTCTCCTCTCTCTTTTTAGCAGGCCAATATTTCCCATGGATTTTTGAAGATATGGAGTACAATTATAAGCTATTTTTATGTCCTTGTCTACTAATGATAATTTCTTCTGATAGAATTTTCTCCTTATCATTACATTTCCCTTTTTCTTTTCTTTTCATGCCTGCTTTTTTTTTTTTTTTTTTTTTTTTTGAAACAGATTCTCACTCTGTCACCCAGGCTGGAGTGGAATAGTGGAATGGCATGATCTTGGCTCACTGCAACCTCTGCCTGCTGAGTTCAAGTGATTCTCCTGCCTCAGCCAGCTAATTTTTTTGTATTTTTAGTAGAGATAGGGTTTCACTATGTTGGTAAGTCTGGTCTCAAATTCCTGACCTCATGTTCCACCTGCCTCAGCCTCCCAAAGTGCTGAGACTACAGGCATGAGCCACCACGCCTGGCCATTCCTGGTTATTTTTATAGGATAGTAGAAACTCCAAATTTTATCCTGTTTGGTGCTGCATATTTTGTGTTATATGTTTGTATCTTATATATATATTTTTATATGAGATTTATCAGTTTGGCTGAGGGGAGCCCAGTGCTTGTTCCTTCTCCTTTTTTGGTAGCTTTTTTTCTCCTGCCCTTAATTTCCTCACATACATGTACTGATCAATCCTCAGTTGAAGACTGAGTGGAAACCTCTGCACATATTCAGAGTCTCTGTTGGAGCAGCTCCATCTTCTCTGGGATTTTGCTCTATATACTACAGATGTCTAAGAATCCCCAGACTCCCAGCTCTGTTGTCTCACCTCAGGGAACTAGGATCTTACCAAATTCCCACTTCTGTGAAGCAGCCTTGTTTTCAGAGTTCTTTGTCTTATGATCAAGAAAAATAAGGAGCATGGACACCAAACATGAGGTTGGAGTGAAAGTGAAATTTTAATAAGCAAAAGAAGAAATCACTCCACAGCAGAGAGGGAGCTCAGAAGAGGGTTGCCAGCTATGAGGCTGAGTTTGGGGATTTTACAGACTGAAAAGGGGAGGAATGAGCTGACTGGTCTGTAGGTCATTTTGGAGAAGGCACCATTTAGAAAGATGTATGATAGTGTAAAGGACCAATTGGAGGCAAAGGTGACAGCTTGGCCTGGGACTTTGGGCCCTAGACCAATCAGGGGCTGAAGTGATGACTCACCGTATGTAAATGAATACTTAGCCTACAGCCAATTGCAGAAAGGTAGGCATATGTAAAATAAACAAAAAGTAAGAGACCAATAGGTGAAAAGTAAGAAACTAAGGCATGCCAAGGAGAGAGAAATGTGTCCACAAAGGGGTGGAATTTGTTCACCTCAATTCATAGAGCAACCGTTTCTATTAAAGGACATGGGCACTTTCTTATCTGAGGCCTGCAGTTTGATTTTCAGGCTGTTCTTTCTTTAAAAGAATTTTATGAAGGATCCACCCTAACTGCCTGCCTGAATGGTTTCTTACTTTCTCCTTTTTCACCTAAGCATGGCCTGGAAAACTCTCTCTGGGGAGTAAACTGTGGTAATTATAAGCCTCAACTTTTTATTTCTTGCCTCTCAGGAATAATTTTCCTTGATTGCTGGATGTCTAATATATTGAAAAACATTCTCATGTATTTCATGCCAATTAACAGATTTTTTTCCCTGTAATTTCATCTTGGCTGAAAATTGAAGTCCTGTGTGTTTTTCTTTTGATTTACCCTGTGTAAGGTCATATTGCTCTCTAATCATAACTTGATTTTTAAAAATAATTTAAATTTTTTTCACTACTTCCTTTCTAGTTCTACTCCTACCTATTATTAATAGCTCCTCCTCTACCATTTTATTACCCATGTACATGTTTTACTTTTTCTCTGTATCTCTTTTATCTTCCTTCTAAACATATGTATTCTCACAGTGTGTTCCCTCCCCAGTCTCCCACCCCACAATAGACCCCAGTGTGTGATATTTCCTTCCCTATGCCCACATGTTCTCATTGTTCAACACCTGCATATGAGTGAGAACATGTAGTGTTTGGCTTTCTGTTCTTGTGTCAGTTTGCTGAGAATGATGGTTTCCAGATTCATCCATGTCCCTATAAAGGACATGAACTCATCATATTTTATGGCTGCAAAGTATTCAATGGTGTATATGTGCCACATTTTCTTTGTCCAGTCTATCATTGATGGGCATTTGGGTTAGTTCCAGGTCTTTGCTATTGTAAACAGCACTGCAATGAACATATGTGTACATGTGTCTTTATAATAGAATGATTTATAATCCTTTGGGTATATACCCAGTAATGGGATTGCTAGGTTAAATGGAATTTCTATTTCTAGATCCTTGAGGAATCTCCACGTCTTTGAAAATGGTTGAACTAATTTACACTCCCACTAATAGTGTAAAAGTGTTCCTCTTTCTCCACATCCTCTCCAGCAACTGTTGTCTCCAGATTTTTTTAATGAACAGCATCTAACTGTTGTGAGATGGCATCTCAATGTGGTTTTGATTTGCATGTTTCTAATGATCAGTGATCATGAGCATTTTTTCCATATGCTTGCTGGCCACACGAATGTCTTCTTTTGAAAAGTGTCTGTTCATATCCTTCGCCTACTTTTTGATGGAGTTATGTGTTTTTTTCTTGCAAATTTGCTTTAGTTTTTTGTAGATTCTGGACATTAGCCCTTTGTCAGATGGGTAGTATACATATTCCTTCGAGACAAAACTTTCTGACCTAAAATGCAACCTATGAATTTGACGAAGGTCTAGTCAAAACCACAGCGAGATACTATCTCACATCTGTTAGAATGACTCCTATTAAAAAGCCAAAAAACAACAGACGCTTGTGAAGTTGCAAAGGAAAGGGATCACATACACTACTGGTGGGAATGTAAAGTAGTTCAACCACTGTGGAAAGCAGTGTGTGGATTCCTCAGATAACTTAAAAACAGAATTACCATTCAACCCAAATATCCTATTATTGGGCATATACCCAAAGGAATATAAATTATTCTACCATAATGACACATATGTGCATATATGTTCATCACAGCACTATACGCAACACCAAAAACATGGAATCAATCTAAATACCCATTCACAGTACACTGGATAAAGAAAATAAGGTACATATATGCCATGGAATACTATGCAGCCATAAAAAGGGACTAGATCATGTCCTTTGCAGCAACATGGATGGAGCTGGAGGCCATTATCCTAAGCAAATTAATGCAGGAACATAAGAGTACTGCATCTTCTCACTTGCAATTGGTAGCTAAACAATGAGAACATATGAACATAAAAATGGCAACAACAGACACCAAGGCCTACTTGAGGGTGGAAGCAGAGGAGGGAGAAGAGCAGAAAAAATATGTACTAGGCTTAGTACCTGGGTGATGAAATAATCTATACAGCAAACCCCTGTGACACTCATTTACCTATATAACAAACCTGCATATATACCCCTAAATCTAAAATAAAAGTTTAAAAAAAACTAAAAAAAATATGTTATCAGAATTTTATGAACAGTCTTGTTAAAGGAGATTTTACATATTTACTTTGTAAATTTGTCTCCTGGCTAATCCAGTCTACTTGAGAGTAAAATTTCATTAAACTCAGACAATGAAATTCTTCTCCTTATAGTCAAAAGTAATAATAGATCAATATAATTTGACTTTAAAAAGTCTAAAATGCATATGACTAATTTTTTTTTAGTATGAAAGAAGGAGGGAAAATAGGTCTGTTGCAAAGCAAATTAACTCTGATTCTATTTTTCACACATTTTGAATAAGAGATTCACACCTGCCATTTATAGAAGTGTAATTTTCACAGTCCTGAGGGTGAGTATCCACCTTCTTTATGGAAAGTTAAAGTGTAGAGTTTTGTAAATAGAAAAAATATTAGGAATACATATTGCTGATTTAATGTAAATACTTGCACAAGCACCATAGTCCATATGTTAAGACAAAATTACAATTCTTTAGGGTCAAGCTCATTTTCAAGATAGGCTTCAGCTTCAGATAGTGTTTCAGATACACCCAACCAGAGAATTTGTTGGTTCCAAATTAGAGAGATTGTGGATTTTAAACTATAGAGTTCATATCGCAAGGTTAAAAACATGACATTGCAAGATGCAAGAATGTTAGAATGTGTCATTGAACCAAGAATGAGCACCATTTGTAGGCTTTTGGCTGTAGTATGTGAGAAAAATTATGCATTCTTTGTCTTCCTGACATGCACTCTGCAGGCTTCATAATATTGTTTTGGTAACGGTATAAAGTATTCTTTCTTTATTATTTTTAAATGTATCCTCAAAATAACAGGTATTGTTGTGGTATAATTCTAGTTAAGTAAAACTCTGGCAGAACTATCAAGTGATATAATAAAAGACATTTCTACAGGTTAGTTAAAACTTTACTTATAGCTGACTCTTGTGAATGGCTGCTAATACCATGCAAGGATTTAAAGAGTTACTAATTTAGCTGCTTCTGATGTGTTCAACAACACTTTCTAAAAATCACATGCAGTGATTTTCTTTTACTTACCTCAAGTATTAAGTGAACAGATTTGTATAATTTTGTATGTATAATTTTATTTTAATCTATAATGTAGCTGCCATCACTAAGTTCTGTTGAAGAATTGATTACTACAAATATTTTTGTTTTCTTTAATTTGGAAAATACTTTATATAGATATTAGTAATCTAGGAATACAAAATGCTACATAATGGAATCCAAACTTTTAATTTTTTGTATTTATCCTTTAGAATATGAAAAGTTCATGCATGCCTTTAGGATGATATTAGAGTAAGTTAGTAGAAAGAAAAGTAGAATAATGCTATTAAGTTTTCTGTGTTTTTTCACTTTCCCATATAAAATGTGGTTTCCTATGGTTAGATGGGAAAATGACAGTTGTTTTCTAATAATCTTAATGTCTAGTTCTGTTCTGAATGTCTATCTCTGCTCTCTATAAACCATTATGTTCATTATTTTTTATTCAGGTAGTAATTTCATATAATTAATATATTCCTACCCAAGGCACAGATAAAATAATTATAACAATTCATTCTTACATGTGTTCTCTTTTAATATTGTTTCAGAATTAAAAGATCGACCTTTTGGTAAAAAATAAAATTTCCCCTCTTCATTTCAAAATGAAAAAATCATAGGTAGCTTCTGTAATACTAGTTGCTCAAGTACTTGTATTCTTTTACAACAGAAACACCTCTGTCAAAGGTTGTGTTAATCTTAAGTAATGAGAATTCCTATTGGTGTTTTCCTTACACATCAAATTTAACCAAATAATTTCAAAAGTCTCAAAAGCTGTGAAATTATTATAATAATTGGAAATGTGTCAATGTGTTGAGTATTTATATATGACAATTTCATTTAAGCTTTCAGGGCACTATTGAAACACATTTCAACCTTAAATGGCCATCCAGGCAGAGGCTTTAGAAGTAAATTGTTTACATTGATTTGCAATCCGATAAGCCTTTATAGCAAACTATCCTCTTTGAATTTACAACCTTGCTTAATTCAGCAGAAAATTGCTTTCTATTTCCAAGACTCACTTAGAAGACTTGAGCAGAATGTTTTAAATATTGTCCTGTGATGATGATAAAGGAAGACTTGAGAATCCCTTTGAAAAACAGAATTGACAGACCAAACAGCCTGTGCTCATGGATAACTGAGCTTCACACTTCTCACTGAAGGTGAGGGCGTTCTGTTGAAGGTGACAAAGTCCTTATCACAGTGCCTGGTACATTTGGGTACCCAAACACTTGTTGCTATAAAACAGCAGCAAAGAAACTGTTAACTCCTCAAAAACTCTCATCTCTACGGAATGGGTATAGGAAGTAGAATCTTCCTGTACTTAAGCAACTTTTAAATAGCACTTTAGACACCTTCAAAAGATCAATTACATCAGAGTAGCTACGGCTTGTGAAAGTAAAAAAGGGAAGTGAATACTTTAAGTTAATATCTTAAGAATACCTGGCAGATAAGGA
>PVKV010020884.1:0-38786 GCA_004027835.1 Alouatta palliata
CGAGACCATCCTGGTCAACATGGTGAAACCCCGTCTCTACTAAAGATACAAAAATTAGCTGGGCATGGTGGCACGTGCCTGTAGTCCCAGCTCCTCGGGAGGCTGAGGCAGGAGAATTGCTTGAACCCAGGAGGCGGAGGTTGCGGTGAGCCGAGATCGCGCCATTGCACTCCAGCCTGGGTAACAAGAGCGAAACTCCATCTCAAAAAAAAAAAAAAGTATAGCTAACATTGAGCACTACGCTATGCCAGGCCCGTCCTGGTTGCTTTTAGCAATTAAAGCCACCCCATGAGTTAGACATCACAGTGACTTAGGTGACAAGATAGAGTTCAGATTCAGCCCCAAGTGCGGTCTAACCCTCAAGAGTTTGTTCACTCCAGTCTCTTTTATCCCATTGTGCTAAGCAGATCTGCTTTGGGCCTCAGTTTCTTAATCTTGAAACAAAGGGGTGTTGGATGCCTGATGTTGAAGATTCCTTCTACCCTCAATGTTTTCCGAGTCCATGAATCTACTTAGAAAACCCCCTCCCTGCTAGGAATCATTTTATCCTTCTGTTAAATTTAATCACTGCAATTGCTGCCTTTGTCCCGTGGCCAGCCTTCCTTTTCTTGATTGCAACACTTAAGCTACAGGACACAAGAGCAGTACAGAAAGTTCCACAGAAAAGCCCCCAGAGGTCCTTGTGCACAAACGCTGAGACGCTGTGCTCCATTACCAGTCAGTGCTGCTGGGTCAGGGCCTTTGAAAAAGTACACAGAGAGGGCGGCGGGGCTCCCGTCACTCATAGCAGGAGAGAACCAAATGTGAGTGGGTCATAACTTATTCATGACTAGAATCTAAAATAGCTTGTTACAACTAATTCACAGCTACCACCTGAGTGCTAGTGTGCTATTTTTTTTTTAGAGTCTAAAATTATTACCCTATTTCCACAGGCTTTGTGTTCAACTAAAAGATAAGTTTGTTCTTTTTTTTAAAAGACAGGGGTTTCACCATGTTGGTCAGGCTGGTCTTGAACTCCCGACCTCAGGTGATCCGCCCCCCTTGGCCTCCAGAGTGCTTGGATTACAGGCGTGAGCCACCGCGCCTGGCCTGATAAGTTTGTTCTTGATTGCCCAGAAACAATCTCCCATTTTTAAATGGTGGGACCCTTTCCTAGCAAAGATTCCATGTCTTTTGTCCAAGAGGTGTCTCTTAGGAGTAGTTGAGAACATTGCTCCTGGAATGTTGAGAAATGATGGGGTGAGGTCACGTTCAGATCCATGCTGCTGCGGTGCTTTTTGACAAACACAGCGTAGTTCTGGTTTAGATCTCCACTCGGTAGGCTATTATCTGCGGCACGTACGTAACGCGTGAGTTCAGCTGTGTGGGAAGAATGGAAGTTAATGAGGCAGGGGGCGGGGGATGGTCTGCCACGAGTGTTCCAGACAGAGGGAACAAGGTGTGCAGAGGCCCTGTGCTGGAGGGGGTGTGGGCAACGCCAGGGGCTAGAGGACACCAGTGTTGATGAGCTCAGAGCCCCAGGGAACCCAGTGGGATGCAGCTGGGGAGGGCAGGCTGACCAGGCAGGGCCTCTGGAGCAGTGGGGCTTGGTCCCACGAAAGAGAGATGTGACACGATCAGAAATGTGCTTGACGGTGAAAATTTGTGCAAGAGTGTGCACACAGGAGAGACGCTAAAGGAAAAGGCATTGTTTTGAAAAGGGGGAAAGAGAAGTGTGGTTTGGTTCCTCCCACGGGTAACATCAGAGCTGTTTTTGGTAGCCAAGTGCTGCTTTTTCCCAGGAGCAGCCTTTTGCTAACTCAACCCCCAGAGGACTGCTATCAGCCTGGCTTTGCAGGGGAAGAGGGTGAGTATGCCCTGGCCCTGGGACAGAGCACCTGCTAGAATCCCAGGGACCAGAACATACATGCTACAGGGTGGAATACCCTGTGCTTTCTTCCTAAGCCAGCCTTGCTGTTTTGTACAGGCGCTAGCCTGGCCGAGAAAGCCCTACCCTCACCCAGCTTCCTGGGAGCCTTTGCTGGCACATGAGCAAGACTCAGTGAGTCTTTTTGCCGTACTGAGTGGTCGGCACTGCCTTTGCCGCTGTGTGATTTTCTGACATGGCGCCTAGAGAGCCAATGGATCCCGCCTCCCTGCGAACAGTACTCTTCTGACAGCCTGGCCCTGTGCTCTCGGGGAACACTGCCTTCCCTTCTGGGCCAAAAGGCTACTTCCATGGGCTGTGTTCATTTTTCCTCTGCAGTTTCAAAGTGTTAGAGATTTGATGTTGCAACTCGGAAAACATCTGAATTTCTGCGTGAAATTAAATCTACCCCCGACCTCAGGATTGTCACCACATTACCTGAGGGCTAGGAGAAGCTGCAAAGCTTAGATGCATTTATTGGTTTACTGTCTCACTTTTGATGGGATAGTTTCCTCTTTTCCCCTAGAGGCAGGTTGCGAGAGCAAATGACATACGTAATACGAAAGAACTTTGTGCTCGGGCAAGTCAGGTGGTCCATGGAGAGAATCATGTTATCATGTTACATTAGTGTCCTGAGAGGAAGGACAGCACTTTGGAATGAAGATGGGATTCAGCTTGAGCTGCTGATAGGGCCCCTTGTCCTCACGCTGCTGGAGAGTGTCCTCAGAGAGGTGGGGCCTTCATCAGACGCGCTGACAACTAGGGAATGAGAGCAGTGCGCCTCCCCCCTCCCCACCCAGGGAGCCGTCTTGCCACGTCTTCAGGGCCTATCTGTAGGATTTGGAATGAAAAGCCTTTTTTGAGTATTAACTTTCTGAACATGTAGAGTGAACAGTAAATTAATACCTAGTGGATTCGCCATAGGAAAAAATGTTCGTGTGGCTTAACCTTTGAGTCATGATCAAGGCAACCTATTCAGCAGGTCTTTTTACCCTCAAGGCACCCATTTGCATTGCTTCTGCTGGCCTTCTAAGTGGAGAAAACTAGCAGAGCTGTGCACAGTCCCCTGGGTGGGGCTGGCCCTCTGGCTGCCATGGCCAGGCCCTGAAGTGATAGTCACGTGGAACCCCATTATCTGCAGCTGTAGGCAGCCTCTCCAAGGAGGGAAGAGGACCAGTGTCCAGGCCTTGCCGCCTTTGGTTGAGCAAATAACTGTAAGATTGCTGATGGCTCCCAGCAACGCTTAGAAACAAAATTGGATTGCCTCAGGATGGCCCGCTGCAGTAGAAAGAGCACACAATTTGTAGCATATGGCCTTTTGACACAGAAAGTGCAAACGTTTTGCAAGACGGGCTGGATGAGCTGCCCTCCATTCCTGGCTGACACACAGCTGAGATGGGGTGAGTGCCCTTACTCAGCAGGCTGCGTTATTCATCTGTAGCGGACGCCCTGCCTTTCTCTTTCCATCCGCCATGCTGACCCTTTTAGAGATCTCACGAATGCTCCTTCATGTTTCTGAAGTGTCTCTCTACTGAATTAAGCCTCTTGGGACCAACTCATTTCTCCCTCTGAATTATGTGCATCTCCCGGCTGGGTCTCCTTGGCCTAAATAGGATGCCTCTTCAGCTTCAGACACGTCACAGTACAGGGAGGATGGCATCGTCACAATGATTACTTCTCTTCAGTGGTGAAGGATCGCAATGGAAAACACCACTGGCTTTTAAGCTGTGGCAACTCTTTTGCCCTCAGAAAGTCAGTGATACTGTTACTCTTTTGAGCTGATGAGGAAATAATTTGGTAATTTGGATGCAATTTGGAGATGCACTTTGTTTCCGTGGCCCCAAGTGGACCTGTCTCATTCTGGAATATCCTAACCATTGTAGAATGCCCTGCACAGATGGCGTCTCCCTGTCGGGGCCTTTTAAGTCAGCGCAGAGTGTGGAAGAAGGAGAGAGCGACAGTCAGTGAAATGCCCAGGAGACCCTTGTCCGCCCACTGGCAGGGCTCTGGGTGGCTCACCAGCACGCACTTGTGAGCTCCACACGTTACGTGATCACACTCTCCCTGCTCACATAGCATTTCTTCTCCAGGTGTCTGCCCATCATAAGGGGAGGCTTCAAGAACACCTTTGTATTTCTGCAGTTACCACAGTGGATTAATGAAATACAGGGTTGTTACAATTCAAAGCTGCCGATTGACCAAGGCAGTTAGAATATGAATGCTTACCTAAATCATATTTAAATTTATTACAAATAAAATGTCATACCACACTATGATAGGGATGGCTGCTGGTAACTTTTTTTTGTTTTGAGACGGAGTCTCGCTTTGTCACCCAGTGTGATGACTGACTGGAGTGCAATGGCGCGATCCCGGCTCACGGCAACCTCCGCCTCCGGGTTCAAGCGGTTCCCCTGCCTCAGCCTCCCGAATAGCTGGGACTACAGATGCCTGCCGCCACGCCTGGCTAATTGTTTGTATTTTTAGTAGAGAGGGGGTTTCACCGTGTTAGCCAGGATGGTCTCTGTCTCCTGACCTTGTGATCCGCCTGCCTCATCCTCCCAAAGTGCTGGGATTACAAGCATGAGCCACCGTGCACGGCCTGCTGACAACATTTTTACTCCATTCCCCCCTGCCCCCGTGGGAGAGTATAGAAGTTCTACATATAGGCACATCCCATTTTGTCCTGGTTGTGACATTTCAGGATATTTTAGTATATCCCGTTTTGTTTGAGCAAGTTGTGCCTGTAAATGAAGCACCTAAGTAGGAAGCCCATGGAAACAAGGCTTTTTAACCCTGCAGCCCTTGGCTTCCCCTGACACCACAGCTGCACTCGACAGACTGGCACCAGGGACCCATTCGCAGGCCTCCAAGGTGCCAGGCACTGTGATGGGGCTTAGGATGCAGCAGGGAGCAAGCCTGCAATCTGTGTGAGGAGGCGGGGAGTGAACTCACGCTTACAGACCCTCGAAAAGACAGGAAGACTAAAACTAGGGTCAGGGTCATAATGCATCAGGTGCTGAGTCTGGGAGCCAGGGTTTCCGGGAGGAAGTAAACTTGTTCTGAGGCCTAAAGGATGAGTAGACAGCTGAGACCCAGGAGAGGTGGGCAAGAGAGAGGCCCGAGAATAGGCGAGGCCGTGAGAGGACACCAGGGTGAGAAAAGCACAGCCCAGCAAGGCACCCGGAGGAAGGCTGGTGCCACCAGGAGCCCGGGGGTAGGAGAAGGGCCAGTGAGGGTGGTGGGGCCAGTCACAGGGCCAGGCAGACCAGTCTGATTCTCAGAGCAGTGGGAACCATTGGAGGTTTTTAAGCAGTCTTAATTTAAAAAACCAAATCACTGCTGCCACGTGGAGAGCAGAATGGAGTAGACAGGGAAGGACAGAGGGAGGTTTTCTAGTGGGGGTGAGGGTGAGGGTAAGGAGGCCTCGGCAGTGGAGATGAGGACGGTTGGACAGATCTGAGAACTGCTTTCAAAGCAGGATGCCAGTGACACCGCCATGGACTGGAAACGGATGGTGGGGGATGCCAGCGTCAAGGCCACCCTCCGGTTGTGCAGCTGGGGACAGCACTTGTGAGGAGAGGACAGTCCTACCTAGGACAGTCCTCCTGTCATCCGAGACCCACTCAATTCTAGGTCACATTGAAATGGTTCTCTCTCTTTGACAACAAGCCGCTAAAATATGGGCTCTGCTTCTTCCATCAGCCAACAGAAAGAATCTTGGATCTGAGTCTGTCCTTTGAAAGTAGTGGCCAGGCACCTCTGCCGGAGTTCCCAATTCCAAACCCTTTCAGCTCTTCAGGATTCACCCTCCAGGTGAGGTGCTGGAATTGATGGCAGAGTGAGCGACGCTGGGTCGTTCACTGAGTTGAAGGAAAACGTGGGCACCACTAGTGACAGCTCTCACAGCGCTTCTGGGATGTTCCTTCCTTTGACGCTGAGGCTGTTCTGCTTTCAAGCATTCTGCTTTGTGAGGGAAAGGCAAGGTCAGAAGGTGTTCGCCCTTTCCACAGCAAGCACGCAGCACATGCACTCCACACGCCGAAGCTGCCTTGGTGGTAACTGGTTCCTTTGTTAAGGTCAGCGCCCCCCAAGGCCACGTGCTGTGCAGACAGTGTTGGGATCTTGGGAACTGTGGGGTTCCACTTAGAAACTCGTGTCTGGCCCAGCAGCCTACACAGGAGAGTTTGTGGTTACAGCAAAGAGACAGTTTCGGGGACAGAAACAACATTTTTTTGTGCTCCTGCTAGAAGGCTGCTCACAGCTCCACTGAGGAAAGCCTGCTTGGTGGAAACTTGACTCTGCTATCATCTGCACCCCGATGCGAGGGGAGTTAAAGGCCAGGGAGCTCTGTGCTTTGTTTTGTAGAAATGTGCCTAGAAATGGTCGCTTTAAGTTATTTAACCCACTCCCTGTTGGGTTTTGAGTTTGTTTCTAGTCTTTTCCAACTGCAAACTGCACTCTAACGACCATTCTCACAGCTACCTCTTGTCACACGAAAGTGATAACTTCCCTTTGGTAGATTACTAAAAATAAATTGCTGGTTCAGAGCGATGACCAATTCCAAGGCTTCTGATCAGCTTGGCCCAGTTGCTGCCCACAACGAGGTGCCCCTCCCAAGCCTGCACTCACCATGTCCTGGGGTCGCGGTTCTCCCCTGTCAGTTTCTGTCCCTAAGTGAAAGGGCCTCTTGTTCCTCCTTTTCCCGGACCAGTTTAGGATGCGTCATCGTTCGCTCCCCTTCGTGAGCTCTCATGTTTTATTTCCTTCTCTGCATTCTCAGGTTGCCCTTGGCTTTGGCTTTCCACCTGAGCAGCACGTGGGAAGTGTTTTCACGTGATGAAAGCGTATGTCTGAAGTTCGCTATGAACTCGTCCTAGCCCCAGAGCTAGTGTGCATGCATGTCACTGTCATATAGATAATTGATGAGCAATTGGTGTTGTCTGAAGCAGTGACAGCCTGGGTATGTCAGTGTCTCCAAAACCATCCCATCATGGCATCCTACAAATGGGCTGAGTCCTGGAAGCTGTCGAGAAGTTGTATCTCCTTTATGGAGGGTTCTCTGGAATAGCAAATTAGGGAAAATGCTTTATGAGGCTCTGTATGACAATAATAATTTATAAGCAGATAACCCACATTTCGGCCTTGGTATTTGTCAGTGCTGTACAAGTGTCTTGAATTACTCTGGTAGCTTTTCCAGAAAGACTCATGACTTTACCACATTTCTCGAGTTACGATGAAGGCAGAGTCTGGGACCCCGAGTGAGCATTGGATGCTGGAAGCCAGGGGTGGGAGCATTGGCGACAGACTCCAGCGGCCTGTGCCACCCCCTGGCCCCATGAGATACATTCTTGAACCTTCCCAAGAAGGATCTGTGGGCTCCTCTCTGCGCTGTGAAGTCCGGGGACTTCCCTCTGGAATTCAGCCCAGCTCTCCCTCCTTGCTTTGGCTGGCTCCAGATGCCATTTAGAGGAAATGTTTGGCCCATTTCCCAGGTGCCAGCTTTTCCCATGAGGAAGCTGTCAGTGCTTCCTGGTCAAGGAAATCTTTTGAGAGTGATTTGGTCAGTCACAGTCTGTTGGGGTGAGGTGGTGTGTGGAGAGGACAGGATTTGGAACCAGGGTCCCTGGATTAGAATCCTGCTCCATACCTCACTGGCTGTGTGACCCCAGGCTCGTGAATCTGCCTCTCTTGATCTGTTTCCTCATGAGTAAAGGGAATTGACTTTGTACTCTGGCATGGGCCTTACTCATTCGTGTGCCCCACATGGTGCTAGGTGCGAGGGCACACGCCGAGGCACTCAGGAAGCAGAGGCTGCCGTCCCTGGGCTGGGGCCTCCCAGCAGTGATGCCGATTTAGCCCTGGTGCCCCCGTGCCCCAGCTTCCAGGCGCTGTGGTTTCCTTCTGCTCTCTCCTAAGAGGTGTGTGCCCCTCTGCACCCAGAGCCAAAGAGGGCAGGCAGCCCTGGAACCCTGTTCAGGGACAGTAGCCAGGGTCTGTGTTCCCCACAGGTCCCTGGATGTCAGCATGGCAGCCACGAATCTGGAGAACCAGTTGCACAGCGCACAGAAGAACCTCCTGTTCCTTCAGCGGGAGCACGCCAGCACGCTCAAGGGGCTGCATGCTGAGATCAGGCGGCTGCAGCGGCACTGCACAGGTACGCCAGGGGGCGGGCACTGCACAGGTACGCCAGGGGGCGGGCGGGGGAGGCAGAGTGGCTGTGGGGCACGGCAGAGCCCAGCGTCAGGACCGCGCTAGGCCTGCCCTGCCCCAGCTCCCGTTGCCGTCGCAGGAGTCCGTCCGAATGCCTGATATCACCCTCACTGCATAATCAAGATGCAGTGAGCATGAAGCTGCAAAGCCTTTCCTTGGCATGCTGAGGACTTAAGAGATTAAAATGCAATGGTTAGAATTTCTAATACGTTTTGGAACCAGTAACCAAGATGTAGCCTGTGTGATATGCAGAGCCAGCTGCTGGCTTGTTTTGGATTGTTGGGATATGTTATGGGGGAATGGGGAAGGGAGTTCAGGGAAACAGAGGCTGCCCTCTGACCCCAGGGAGCATGGCAGCCGCTGATATTTTCTGCTGCTCTCACGCTCGCCTCTCCTGCTGCCAAACCCTGCTCTGTCTGAGCAGGACTCGCTCGCCAATCATGGGAATCGGTTTTGCCTTTTCAAAGCTGATGAAGATTCTGAAATGTACGGTAACAGAATTAATGTGTAACGTTTCCCTTTTAGATTTAACATATGAGCTGACACTCAAAAGTTCCGAACACACAGGTAAGAACTCCTCCCCGTAGGTAAAGGATGGTACATTTCCCTTCGGGGTTCGTGTCGGTGCCGTTCGTGTCCACTAGTCACACACTGAGAAGAAAACGCTCTTCTAGGAAGAGTTACGTGTGTGGCCTGAGCTCTCTAAGGAGAGACGAGAAGGCTGTTTCGATCCCTCGGTGTTCTAAGTGGTTATTGGTGGGCAAGGGGATGAGTGATTTTGTTTTCTTTTGATTGACACATATATTTGGGATGACTATTTTATATTTTTCTGATTTTCCTACAATAAACGTCTTCCTTGTATAATTAGGACATAAAAATAGATGTGACTTAAACCCAAAAGGAGGAGGAGCAGCAGCAGCACTGGGCAGAGCCGCCCCCACTCCTCCGTGTCGCTGCCGCCTAGCATGGGCCTGGCACAGAGCAGCTGCTCACTAAATGCTGGTGGCTGAGCGGTCACATTACTAGACAGCCCCCTGAGGATCCAGGGCTCTCTCTGGACTGCAGCCCCAGAACCTCCCCCCAACCAGAATCCTCCAGGACTTCAGGGAACCCCAAAGGCCATCCGCCTGATGGCCGCCAGAGAAGAGACAGAAACCCAGGCCTTCCCAGGGGCCTCTGTGCCTGCTGCGAAGAGCCTGCTTCCCAGAATGGGGTGGGGATTTGGAAAGAGCTGAATCCATATTTGTGCAGAGATGCCTTTTTCTAAACAGGCCTCACAATGGTGGTTATTATTCATGAGAGTGTCCAGTTCTTTGTAAAAGACACGGACCATTTCCACCAAGCCTTAGCGGATTACCAAGCACTGATGTTTTTCCATTTGCACGCCTCATATTACAGCCTCCTGAGTGCGCCTTTCAGGAGCCCAGACATCATTCTGTCTCTGTGTAGTAGGGAAGGCGCCGTGGGCTTCTGGGGGTGGTGGAACAGGAGGCTGTCCTCAGGAGTCTCCCTGTGGAGGGACACCAGGGACCTCCCCTGAAGCACTGGGACTGGTGGCTGGGCCTCTGGGAATGAAGGGGAACAGGATTTCAACCTGACGTTGGGGACCTCCAGCACCTACACCTGCCATCACTAAAGCCTTGGGAAAGGAGCTCCCCGTGCATGGAAGCCCGGGCATCCTCGCTCTCTGTCTCCTCCTGGCCCAGGCGAATCTGAAGAAGCACACATCTTGCCCTGTGGCCTCTCCAGTCAGGGTTCTCAACCCCAGGTCCCAAGGCTGCCCGCCCACCCGCCTGCCTGTTGTAGTGCTCTCAGCAGCAGTGGGGTCCGCACAGCAAGAGCTGGGTCTCAGGGGAGGCCGTGTGAAAAGCCTCAGGTGGTTCTGGTGGGGGCATCTCCCTCCCAGTGGTGAAGATCGATGTTTTACATTAGTGCATTTAAAACTTGCCCAGTAAGCAGCTCCGAGACCTGGGGTACAGCATAGACTCTTGGTTTCTCTCCCCTGGGGCTATGACCCCAGAAGTCTGGGCAGGCTCTGGGAGACCACAGATTTAGATGCACTGCGGTACCCTCACACTCAGCCAGGCTTAGCAGTGCGGTGTTTGGAGACCAGGACCAATTGCTGCCGTCAGCTCGGTGTGCACAGAGCTTTCATGGGGAGACTGAAGTTTCCAGAAAGGGGGTATGTACAGAGGAGGTGATGGAGTGGAGCTTTCTATATAAAGAGTAAGGAACTGGCAAAACAGGAGGTGCTGATTCCCGGGAAGGACAGTCACAGAAGCAGCTCTCCAGAGCTGGGGATGGAGGAGCAGTCGCGACAGCTTCTTCCCACAGGACGGCCCACTCAAGTCGGGCCAGCAAACATAGCTGGGAGCCAAGGCTGCACACAGCTAGATTACTCTCAAGGAAAGCGGATAAGGAGGATGTCTGTCCAGGAACAGCCTCTCAGGATGCTGTGGCCGAAAGAACCAGAGTGATGCGTAGTGAGCCCCGAGTTGGAGGGCTGCGGGGCCTTGGGCAAGGTCTTTGACATCCCTGAACCTGCATCTTCATATGACAGATGTCCCACAAGTGTGAGTTTCTGGTTTGACCACCAGGGCCTTCTGCCTCTGTGGCCTGCCCCCGTCAGCTGCCCCTCACAGGGCATGAGCAAAGCCCAGGGAGAGCCTTGTTCCTGAAAGTTCCAAACGTCTGTCAGCCCTCTGCAGCACTGCCTGGGGGAAGAAAATCCCAGGATATTCACACAGGCCAGGGATGTGTGAAGGTCTGGGTTGCAGCCTTTCCTTGGAAGGAGGCCAAGGCCCACTCTCCACCTCAGTGTGGGCCGAAAGCGAAGGCCCTACAGCAGGCATAGGTGGTTGTCCCACAGGCCCTGGGGTAAGCACAGTGAGTTCCAGGCCCAGTGCTGGGCCCAGGTCAGCATTTCAGGTTGCAGGGGTTCAGCCCAGGTGTCCAGGCTCCTGGGTCTTACGGTGTCTATAGAGTCGTATGTTTCTGTGTCTGTCCCCCTCTTTACCTCTGAAACAGTGTTTCAGGATCCATTTTCCTTTTGGCAAAAAAAGAGACCTCATGAAAGGTAGTATTGCATGCATACTTTTCAGGGAGGTCATTTGCTGACATTACACCTGATATACACACACGGACACGTTTTATAAAATACAAACTTGCAATGGTTCAACTTAAAATTTTTCAACTACATGGAGCAATACGCATTGAGTGCACTCCTCGACTTACCACGGATATGTCCAGATAAACCCAAGGTAAGCTGAAAATACCAAAAACACACTTTTGACTTATGGTATTTTCAACTTTACATTGGATTTTTCGGGAAATGACCCCATGCTAAGTCGAGGAGTGCCCATCACCTGCAGTGCCCAGCACAAAACCAGTCCAGTCAGCCATGGGCCTTCAGAAGCTCAGAGTCTGGCTGGCAGGATATGCTGCAGAGCTGCTGCTGGCTCAGACAGGTGGGGAACATTCAAGGTGGGACAGAGGCCTGGGAAAGACGTCCGGTGGTCTCCAGTGTCTAGGCAGGCCCTGGGTGGTGGAGTGGGTACAGAGAAATGGTGTGCATGTCTGGAGTTAGGTCAAGGACGGAGGTTGCAGTAGAAACAGAACAAGAGGTGGTGGCTTGGGGAGAGATGGAAGCTTTGATTTGTCATGTTTTCTGTGGGAGCAGAAAACATTCAGCACAGATTGAGGAACTGGAAGGCATCCGGCAGTTTGGATTTTATTAGACAGTGAGGAACCATTTTGAACAGAGGAGAATATTTAGAGGGGTGACCAAGCTTCCTAAATACAGGACGGACTGAAAGGAAGACCAGAGAGGAGGTGGGACCAAGGCCGGCTGCAGAGCAGGGAGGGCCCAGGGAGGGGACGCGTCCACTGAGCAGCCGGCAGAGAGGCACCGTCAGGGAGGGGAGAGGCTGGGATGGCGAGTACTGTGTCTCCATCTAGTCTTCCTGGGAGAGTCAAAACGCGGGAAGCAGAGCAGCACTCTGGACTTGAGGGTGTGTCTCACAGCCCCTCACGTGGAGAAGTGGTGCTCAGGAGACACTGAGTCAGGAGTTAACATTCAAGGTGAGTTCCAGACCAGCAAGGAAGAGTCTAGAAGGAACTTCCCAGGGGCCAGACAAGGAGCATGGCCAGCCAGGCAGCGTTAGGAGGAGCAGGACAGTGACCCAGGGTTGGGAGCCAAGGGTGCTACGTGAGGTGACCAGGGACTGCAGGTTGCCAGAGGAGCAGGAGGAGGAGGCAACTGGCATTTGCTGAAGGACTGGGTGAGGGCAGGGACAGCAGAAGGAGGCCTGAGGTGTTAGGGCAGGGGCAGCAAAGGGCCAAGGGCAAGAGCCACAGACAGGAGCCAGCTCACTCTCTGAGCAGAAAGTGGGACTGTGTGTGTGAGAGAGAGAGAGAGAGGAAAGCTCACTCTGAGCAGAAAGTGGAGTGTGTATGTGTGTGTGTGTGTGTGTGGACAGTTCACTTGAGCAGAAAATGGGAGTGTGTGTGTGTGTGTGTGTGTGTGAGAGGACAGCTCACTCTGAGCAGAAAGTGTGTGTGTGTGTGTGTGTGTGTGTGTGTGAGAGAGGCCACCTCACTCTCTGAGCAGAAAGTGGGTGTGTGTGTGTGTGTGAGAGAGAGAGGAGGACAGCTCACTCTGAGCAGAAAGTGGGAGTGTGTGTGTGTGTGTGTGTGTGTGTGTGTGTGTGAGAGAGAGAGGAGGCCAGCTCACTCTCTGAGCAGAAAGTGGGTATGTGTGTGTGAGAGAGAGAGAGAGGAGGACAGCTCACTCTGAGCAGAAAGTGGGAGTGTGCGTGTGTGTGTGTGAGAGAGAGAGAGAGAGAGAGAGGAGGCCAGCGGCAGAGCAGAGGTGACAGCCCCACGCCCCTTCTCCTCTTAACATCAGAGTTTTAATGCAATAGACATGGAGAATGCTTTTTAAATTTGAGTTTCGAACAGTGCTTTGAATGTAGCAGGCATTTCATAAACGCCATCTGAGCAGACAGAGGGATTTGCTGGGTTTAACGCTAAGTGTTTGGTGAGGTCTAATACTCTGCAATTGCCTGTTTTAACTTCAGCATCTTGAAGGTTTGGAGACATGCTTTTATGTAGTAAGCCAGAGAACTAAGAGCTGGAAAGGGCCTCAGAGATGCCCTGATCTCTCTGCCTTGGGGATGGGAGGAGCCTTTCCAGAGCCCCCACAGCCTAAACAGAGCCCTCTACCAGAAAGGTCCACCTGCCCCGTAGAGGCCTCACCACTCGGCCTCAGTCTGATGAGTTCTTCACCTGCTTCCTTGGCTTATTCTTGTAGGAGACGGGACTTCTAGAAGCAGTGAATTAAAGAAAAGATGTGAAGAACTGGAAGTCCAGCTGAAAGTGAAAGAGAAGGAAAATGCTGAGTTGTTGAAAGAACTGGAGCAGAAGAACGCGATGATCACAGTGCTGGAGAACACCATCAAGGAGCGGGAGAAGAAGTACCTGGAGGAGCTGAAGGCCAAGAGCCACAAGCTGACGCTGCTGTCCAGCGAGCTGGAGCAGCGGGCCGGCACCATCGCCTACCTGACCTCCCAGCTGCACGCCGCCAAGAAGAAGCTCATGAGCTCCAGCGGGACCTCAGATGCCAGCCCATCGGGGAGCCCCGTGCTGGCCAGCTACAAGCCAGCGCCCCCCAAAGACAAGCTGCCCGAAACGCCTCGCCGCCGCATGAAAAAGAGCCTCTCGGCCCCCTTGCACCCAGAATTTGAAGAGGTCTACAGATTCGGGGCAGAGAGCAGGAAACTCCTTTTGCGGGAACCAGTGGATGCTATGCCCGACCCCACCCCATTTCTGCTGGCCAGGGAGTCTGCCGAGGTCCACCTCATCAAAGAGAGGCCCCTCGTCATCCCCCCCATCGCCTCCGACCGAAGCAGCGAGCAGCACAGCCCGGCCCGCGAGAAGCCACATAAGGCCCACGTCGGGGTGGCGCATCGGATCCACCACGCCGCCCCGCCGCAGGCCCAGCCTGAGGTGGAGACGCTGGCGGTCGACCAGGTGAACGGAGGCAAGGTGGTGAGGAAGCACTCAGGGACGGACAGAACTGTGTGAAGCCCGCCAGGCCCACCCCACGCTGTCCATGCACTGTGAGCACTTCCAGGAAGTCTCAGCCACACCTTTTCTGTCTCATTCCCATGCATGCCAAACTCTTTTCACACCTGCCGACCAATTCTCCTTCTGCTCCTCTTGCCCTCTTCTTGACACCAAAATATGATCGTGTCCCTGCTGCAGAATATGTATTTCCTAACTGCTGTGGCCAAACGCCCGTGCGCCGAATCGCTGGCTCCTCATCTCGCTCCGTGTAACCTAAGCGCGCTGCGGACAAAGCCGAGGCCACCGCTGCCTCACTCCTGATGTTCACAGCGCCAGATAGTCACATGCCTCATTCATTCTCAAGTCAGAACAACACAGGCCAACTTTGACCTTATCCCCGGGCTCCAGGGCAGCCTGGCCAAGCAGCCCCTACTCCCTCCTGGAGACCCGTCACCTCCTGACCAACCTTTCCCAGGGCGGCACTGATCACCGAGCACCTGTGTGTGTCTCAAGGGACTAAATGAGATGACGCTACTCCTCACAGTACCACAGCCTGAGCGTGTGTTCATATTTTTTGTTTGTTAGTTTTATCCAAAATGTTAAGATCCCAACAAACTTTATTTTCTAAACCTGCCTTCCTTCTGTTTTGTGTCTTTTATTAAACCACCTGAGGGCGGGCTAGGAGGACACTGCTAGAGGGGAGCTACAGCAGGTCCCAGAGGCGACTCCTGCCTCCTCCCTGTCCACAGCTAGTCCTTAGAATGTTACGTGCTCCTGAGGCTGTGTGGGAAGCTGCTTTTGCCTGTGATGGCCTCTGCCACTGTGCTGCCCGAGCTAGTCCCCGCCCTCCCTCGTCCAGTGAAGCTACCCCTGACCGCCAGGTGGCCAGCCTCATGGTGCACAGAGGGAAGAGATGCCCAGTGACCACTGGTCCTGGAGGTTCCATGCCTTCACCTGACCCCACACACACCCAGGCAGCTGGGGGTAGAAGCTGGTGCAGGAACTAAACACTAAGCTCAACAGCCTCACAGTCACCCTGGCAGCTCAGAGCCAAAGGAGCCAGGGCCAGAGAGTTCTAGAAGGGGGAGAAGTGGCTACAGGTGACTCTGGCCACTTCTGCTCCGTGCCCGATATCATCAGCCCTTCTTGCCAACAAGGTGCATCCGCTGAAACAGACCAGGATGGCAAAAAACACACCTTTGGAAATTTACATTAGGATTCTCACTTGTGCCAGTTGCGATGCATGTCAGACACTTTTGCCTAATCAGGTGTTCTCTGAGAAGGAAAAGAAAACTCCACACATCTTAAAATACTCTCCAATATTTACTTGTTGATTATATAGATTCCTTTAAAAATAGTATTTAAAACCAAACCATTCAGGTTAATTTGTATGGAAAGAGATTTAAATGGTCGATTTCAAATAAAAAATCAGTTCAATCCCTCTCCCGCCTCTTGAGAGGCCCCATGACAGCAGACCCGGTCACTCTTCCCGACCAGCCCCAGGCTCAGAATTCATGAAGCAGTTTTCTTCGCCCAAAGGTTAATCAGAATTCAGGGTGAGGCATACTCCTTGCAGCACCCAGTGAGAAATGTGCCTCGTGGTAAAGAGATCAGCTTCGAAGACCAAGCCAACACCCATGGCGTTCCTTCTCATGGAGGTGGTGTAGACAGGGGTCCGGAAGGTATTCTGCAAGGGAAAGGCAGGTGAGACCCCCTTGGAGAGAAGGTACAGTCTTAAAAGTGCCTGACAGGCAGGGGGCCCTCGTGCAACACTGCATCTAAGAACACACACAGGGCCGGGGCTTCGCAGGGCCACCCTTCACCAGCTTCACGGGGACTTGGCTTCACACAGACACACTGGTTAAAAGTGGGTCCTGGCCCAGGCAGAGCAGAAGGCATCTGCTTGTCCACACCAGAGGAAACCACTTTATGACTCAAGCAATGTCTGCAGCATTTCGCAAGAGGGCAGGGAGTCTCCCCTTGGTTAGTCTAGACTGCAGGATTGCAACTTGAGCCTGCCACCTGTGGAAAGATCAGCATCCACGCAGGTGCGCATCCACGCACGTGCACAACCACGTGCCTTTCCCGGGAAGCGGCTCTTTGTAGCTTTTATCACGGCTCCAAGACTCCCCCTAGCCCATCAAGCTCAGGCACCCCTGTTTGAAAAAGCAGGACTATTGGAACCACCTCAGCCGTAACTAGTCAGAAGAGGAAGGGCCCTGGTGTCAGAGAGGAGGGGCTGGACCTTCACCTGCAGCTTGAGGCGGTGGGCTTCAACGGGGATGATCTTGAGGATCGGCAGGTCCACAACCAGCACCTTGGGTTTGCTCTTGATAAGACATCCTTTCTCTCTATCCCAGTCAGCACCCTCCAGGTACAGTCCTGAGACAAAGCATCCTAGAGACACAGGGGAGAGCCTGGATACAAACGGAGCATCCACGGCCGGCCAGGAGTGGCTCTATCAGGTGCACACACAGCAACACACAGGCCACTGGCTGGCCTCCTCCCCAGCACACTGGGACACATCCCAGGCCCTTCAGCGCTTCTGTCCTGCCCACCGTCCCTCTGTGGAGGAGCAGCCCAGACAGGAGACCCCGTAGCCCTCCCTCATGACCCAGAGAAGTGGGTGTGGGGTGGTGGCCTCTCCCCCAGGAATGAGGCATCAAGGCACACGGACTTAGACCACCCTGGGCCCTGAGGCTGCCACCAGAGTCAGAATGGGCACCAAGGCAACTGCAGCTACGCTGTGAGCCAAAGTGGCTGCGGAGCAGGAAGTCGAAGCCTCACAAAGTGGTCTCCAGGGAGGAGGACCCAGAATACGTGCGGAGAGAGGAGCACGCTCATGTGGCCCCAGAGAGGGCAGCAGCCCGGACACCTGCCAGCTCCCCTGCCACTGGGACCTGGGAGAGTCCCTACATCTTTACCGTTAGCCATCTCAAAAGAGATTTTGTTCCTTGCAGTTAAGTGAACTCTAAGACAACATGACCCCGGGAAACAGCAGCTTCCAGCTCTCACGTGCACAGTCAGTAACCAGTGTCCAAGAGATGAAGTTATGGCATAATTTAAGAGTTCCAGCCAAGTTAGTCCACACTGCTCAGTGGCTCCATGCCCCTGTCCCTATCAAGGGTTACAGGAAAGCCACCTGATGGTTTTTGCAAGAGCTGATTCTAACCTGGGAGCCTACTTCCCATGAATTAGCAGAGTGAACGTGGTTCAGGTCTCCCCCGCCATTGACCCCGGTCTCAACGGAGAAAGTGGAAGAGAAACTTCCACATTCACCCTCAGAGGTGTTAAGATATGAGCAGTCCACAGACACAGGAAATCTTTGCAGCAAGCTGGCTTTCAAACACGGCCTGGCCCATTGTGGCCCACGCTATGCCTGTCCCTTTGACTTGGAGGTGGCTCAAGGAGAGAAATCCTAAGTGAGAGGCTGTGGATCCCTAACAAGCTGACCATACCTTGTCCCGCCCGCTCATTCACTTCATCTGCATCCTGGAACTTGGTCACTTGTGTGAACAAGGTGGAGCGGTCCAGTGGCCAGCCGTTCTTCCGGCAGGTGGCCTGCACCAGTGCCATGAGGTAGGATTCGGGGATGTGCAGCCCCGACAGCCACATCACGCTGGGCTCACTCTCAGTAACCTGGGGAGAAAAGAGGCCAAGTGCTGGGAGCCTGGGACTGCCATCCAATGCCAGGGCAAAGCTGGCCTGGGAGCTTAGTTTATGATAAAAGACGTGTTTTACCTGAGTGGCCAAAGATGGCATTGGCACAACTGGCAGCCTGCTTGAGAAAAACAATCTGGACTGCCACATTCCAGGTAGATCAAAGATTTAGATATAAAAGTAAAACCACCAAAGAACTGAACCACATCTCCAATGAATGCTTTCAAACCGTGGAGTAGGAAATGCAAAGCCCAGAATAAGAAAGAAAAGCCTTGTAGGTTTGACTACATAAAAATGTAAAACTTTTCTACGGAAAAAGGTACTGTAAGCAAAGTCAAGACTTACCACGGGCTGGGAGAGCCATCTGCAACACTGGCAGACCAAGGGCTAATTGCTTTGATATGCAAAGAGCTTTTAAACATCAATGAAAAGGAGACCTCACTAAAAATTAAATCCAGACACAAAAAGACAGTTCACAGAAAAAGAAACACAAAATGTCTGTAAAGCATGTGAAATACACTCAGACCCACCATAATTAAAGACATGCAAAGCAAAACAATGAGCTATGATTTTCACCTGTTAGGTACGCAGCGTTGCAGTGGGGTGAGGAAATAAACACTCTCATACGCCGTGTCTTTTCAAACAATCCAACACTACCAAAATTTACATGCACACGCTCTTTGATCCAACTCTTCCAGCGACAGAATTTGCCGGTGGAATACGCCCCTGTGCATATTCATAGACACGTGGACCAGGATGTTATTTGTATTAGCAAAAAAGAAAAAAAAAGAAAAGGTAACCACCTAAATGTAGGCAGTTACCATATTCCTAGGATACGGAAGGAGGAGAAGGGACGCAGAACATTTGTGCAACGGCATACTCTGAGAAGGAACAAGCTCGCTGTGTACTAATACGGAACAAATGCCAAGATAAACGCTTAGATAACATAATCAGGTATGCATAGTATGCTTCAAAGTCTTGAAAATAAAAAAAGGAAAAACGAAAGACAGATATGCTTGTAAGAATCTCAGACCATTCCCAGAGCACCCAGTAAACTTGAACAGAGATGACTGCTGGGGAATGGAAAGGGGACTGGGAGGTGGTTTGAGGAAGTCGAGGTTGACAGAGAGGAGGTGGTGATGTGCCGCTTACCCACAACAGGTACTGGCCGAACCGCCGCAGGAAGTAGACCATCCAGTTTCCAAGGGACTTCAACGTGTCAGGAGCAAGCTTTCTCCAAATATTAGGGATATTCCCAAGAAAGAGAGACCTGGCCACATCATCTAACTCACTGCTCATTCCAACTTCTCCAGCCAAGGCCTGTTTAGAATCAAGAGCAATCGGGCAAGACTCGATGAGAACCCCAGGTGCTACGTATCTAGGCAGTAATCTGCACGTGAGAGGCAGGCTCACCCTCTGAAGCTCAGCCAGAGACTTGCTCATCCGGACCACAAGCTTGTTGAAACGTTCCAGCTCCTGCAGGAGCACCACCGAAGTCGGGGAGATTCCCGTTCTGAGGCGCTTCCTCACCTGGTCCAAGTCAAAGACTTTGGGCATCTTGTTTTCTATGTCTTTGGCCACTTGGCCAATATAATCATCGCGGCCGATGCCACTGCTGGATTCCCCTAAAACCAGGACACTTTTCAGAGAAAGCAAGGCGTCTGTGTGCAGAACCGGGGCCTCCTGAGCCTGCCGGTTCGGGGAAAGGCATCGGCAATGTGGGAGCGCTACGAGAAGCAATCCTAAAACCCCAGTCAAACTAATGAAGTCGTCCGGAGTAGAGTTTACCTGTCTGAGGCTGCAGCTCCAGCAGGTGAGACCACATGTCCCGAGCTGCCTGCGTGTAATAGCCAATCTCAGCGTTGGAATGGAGACCAAACACTTCCGGCGTGTTGGCAAGCGGGAGGGCCTCAATGGCTTCTGCAATCACAGAAAACCACGGAGGTGGCACTGTCCAGCCACCTTTGCTTTCTCAGGGCCCACAGCCTCAAAGTCCCCAGACATGCAAGACTATTTCCACTGTTTAGAGGGCGACTTTCTTTTTTGAGACAGGATCTCACTCAGTCACCCAGGCTAGAGTGGAGTGCAGTGGCGTGACCACAGCTTACTACAGCCCCGACCTCTCCCATCTCAGCCTCCCAAGGAGCTGGGAGTACAGGTGTTCACCACCACACTCAACTAATTATTTTTATTTTTGTTTTTGTTTTTTGTGTTTAATTTTTTTTTTTTTTTTGTAGAGATGGGATCTTGCTTGGTCTTGAACTCCTGGGCTCAAGCGATTTGCCCTTCTTGGCCTTCTAAAGAAGGGATTACAGGTGCAAGCCACCATGACCAGCCAATGGCATGTTTTTAAATGTAAAAATTCTACACTACCACACCCAATCCAGCCGTATGTTCATCTTTTATGAAAATGGTTCAGTGAGCTTCACCATGGCCACTCTGCCCTTCCAGGTGGAACCTGATTTATTGACCATCATTCCAGGATGGGAAATCTGCACTCTATCAGCTCTGCAGCCAGGAGGCATCTGCCAAGCCCCTAACAGGCCTAACAGATCAAACCTGACCAGCCAAGGAGCACCCCCGCCAACCCCCCACAACCAGGAGAGGAGCCAGCTGAAATGCATGGTCTCCCTTAGAAAAAGCCTTGAAAATAACTTCTTGTGTCTGAGAAATCTCACCAACAAATTTCTCCTTTTCGTCACCAACAGGGATTTTGTAGTCCACTTCCTTGTTCCGGAAGAAGTGGAACGGCTGGAAAGTATCAAAAATGAAGTCCCCCAGGTACTCATCCATGTAGATGGTCAGGATGCGGCGATCGAAGCTGTCGATAGCCCGTCCTCCATACATGACCTGAAATTAGAGGGCCCGAGAGCCAGCCAGGAGCTCAGAACCTACTGTGCGTATCCTGGGGGCCCTGGGCCAGAGACTCGCCCAGGGTCAAGAGGCTCCCGCAGCCTGGCTGCTGGAAGGCCCGAACCTGTTGACTTACATAATCTGTGGGGCCACTGTTCACACGAGTGTTCTGTGGCTTTGCTGGCTTCCCAGGAGACAGGGCCCAAAGCAGGAGGCCGCCCTCATGAAATGCTGGGAGCCCCTGTGCCGCAGGCAGTGCCCAAAACACATCGAACAAACAGCCGAAGAAGCCAGCAGCTGCTTCTGTCTTTGGAATTGATGTCACTGCCTGAGCCACGTGCAGACAACTGGGAGAGCTTCCTGTGAGCTCAGCCTATGGTGCCAGGTGAGGCAAAGGGCTAGAGGGTGCCTACCCTGAATCCCCAGCTGTGGATCCAGCTCAGGGAACCTCTGTGTGAACGGAGCTCACTTAGGACAAAGAACAACCGGTCAGAGCGGGGAGAATGTCACAGAGACCCAAGGGGCACAGGGGCAGAAGGGGCTGGCCCTGAGGGCTCACAGGAAAACAGAGGCTCGAGGCCACAGCTCTGTAGCCCCAGAAGCACCTGCAGAAGGACCCCCGGGCACCCCTACCTCTCCAATTAGGTACTTGAGGCTGCCCCACGGGATCCTGGGGTCCCGTTGCTGAAAGGCTTTCGTTAAGTACGTGTTCAGAATTTCCATGCAGACCTTAAGAGAAGAGAGCACGCTCATTATACTGAAACCCACCAAGCTGTTCACATTCTGATACTTTTCTGAAAAGGCAGCTGGGACGGCACAACCCTGCTGTGGCTGAACTTGGAGGAAAGTCAGGGAGGCAGCGGGCCGCCTAAGGAAGCCGTTTCCAAGGAGAAGCGGCCGCCGTCACCTGGAAGTCAGACTCATTGAAGTCATAGGACACGTTCCAGCCAATCTTCCCAAACTTCCTTCTCTCCTGCACCACAGCATGGAAGAACGCCAGCACGTAGACCAGCGGCTTGAAGGCAGGGTGCGGGCACTGGTCCAGCATTTCGTGAGAGATCTTGAAGTAAGTTGCCCTCATGTTGAGTTTCAGCCCATTGGGCGGCTCGGTGACAACCTTCAGGAGAGAAGAAAACCAACTGGGATGGAAACTGAAGGCCCACGAGCTTCGAGGAGTGTGCAAAATGTAGGCTGTTGGCTTTTCCTTCATCTTTAGGGAGCCATCTGTCCGAGACCTTCAATAACTAAACTCTCTTGTCCAGGGCCCAGGCTAACAAGTGAAAGGACTACATGCTCTAGCTCTCAGGGTCAAGGGTCTTTGACCTTCCTCTGAACTATGAGATCCTTTACTATAAAATGAAAATAAAGTCTTCCCTCCACCTCCCCAGAGAGAGAGACGAGAGAGAGAGAACACAAAACCTTTCCAAAAGAACTCCCTGGAGAATAAATTAAATGGGGTGTGTCAACCACCCGAAACTTCTGCCGTCGGCACTAGAGTCCTGCAGGCTGCGGGCGGGCCCATGAAGTTATGAACAGCAGCCTAGATATTGTTAGGGACACATGCAGAATTGGTAGAGACAGGCCTGGGAGTCACAAACACCAAACCCAGGACAGCGGCTCCCTCTAAAGAGAGAGACGTGGGATTGAGAAGGGTTTCAACTGCACCCTGAGGTTTCTACACACACACACACGCACGCACGCACACACCCCACCCCACAGCAAAACGGCAGTGATCTGAGAAGCTGGGTAGTGGGCTTGTTGGTGTCCGTCCTGAAGCAGACCTTTAGGGACTTCTGCAGAATCCCAATGGGGAAGCCCTTGGTGGGGTCCGTGGTGAGCCACAGGCGGAAGTCTGGGTGGGGCTTGGTGATCCTCTCCAGGGACTTCTCCAGATCTTTCAGCCACTTGACCAGGAGGTGGCAGTTCTGCAGCATGAGCCACTGCCCACGAGCCACCGCGGTCTCCAGCAGCTGCAGGGCCACCTGCGCCAGGGGAGAGGGAGGAGGAGAAGGGTGAGTTGCCGCCCAAACCCAACCCCATGCTCTTCAGAGACCCACTCCACACCCACGGAAAGGCGATGGCCAGCTCCAGCAGAAGCCAGAAGCCAAGGATCCAGGAGCTACAGGGGCAGCCTTCAAAGAAACCATCTTTTGGAAACCCCATGGGCCCCGTGGGTGCACTGAGCTGGTCACACACGGCCCGGAAGATGGGTGAGTGTTTTGCACTCATCAGCCTCCCTGGCCTGAGAAGACCCAACTTCTCCCACATGGTCACTCCTGTCCCCTGAGGAGTCCTAAGCAGGGCTGCAAGAGAACAGCTAAAGCCCACCAGGAAGTAGGGACTGTCCTGGCCACTGTAACATCTTAAGGGCCCTAGGCCTGGAAAACAAACACCATGTTCCCTCCCAGATGTAATTCAAAGCACAAACAAGCTAGACACGCACAGCAAGTCTTGGTTTCTGAAATGGCTTAAAACTTACATGAGTGTTGACGTTATAACAGCTTCCTTCAGGGTTGAGAGAGCTGGCCCACCTCGAGGGTGCCCAGGGCTTGCCTCCTACGCCATCCAGCATGGGTATTGCCATCCTCATCTCACCCAGGGCTTCCAGCAGCACAGGGGCTTACCCAGAGCCTCGCAGACAGTTCATAGCAAAGTGGGGACTGGCAGTCAGCTTACCCTCTGACCCAAACACGCGTGCCTACGACCGCCACACTTAGCACAGGCTTTTCCTGCCAGCTTTGTCTCACATTGTACCGAACTTGCGTAGGGTGTTCTAGCAGGGAGCATTGTGATGCAGAGAGGCAGGACCACAGCAAAGAAAGCTCACTGGCTCAGAAGGGTGGGAGATGCACGCCACAGTTCTGTCCCAAATGGTCCTGGGCTCAGCCTCTCTCCACCCACTCCCTTGGCCATGCAGCTGGGGGCATCATAATCCTGATCCACAACGAGGATGTTTCAGGGACTAAGGGAGGTAAGGACTGTGTGAAAGCGCTTTGGAAATAGCACAGCCTGGGCGCCGTGGCTCATGCCTGTGATCCCAGCACTTTGGGAGGCTGTGGTGGGAAGATCACTTGAGCCCAGGAGTTCAAGACCAGCCAGGGCAACATGGTGAGACCCCCTCTCTACAAAAAATACAAAAAAAAAATTAGCCAGGCATGGTGACGCATGCCTGTAGTCTCAGCTGCTACTGGGGAGGCTGAGGCAGGACGATCACTTGAGCTGAGGAGGTAGAGGCTGCAGTGAGCCATGTTCGTACCACTGCACTCCAGCCTGGGTGACAGAGGGAGACTCTGTCTCAAAAAGAAAAGAAAAAGGGGAAAAAAGAAAACAGCACAGCACCATGCTCACAACACAAGGTTGTGAAACCTTAACTATCACTGTCACCGTTCCAACATTTCATGACTGCTTCTTAGCTCGGAAATGCATCCAGCTTATTAGTGGCGAGGCACACAGCTTAAATCCAGGTTAGCTCCTCCTTAGCAGACACCAGGGACCTCCCCTACATGTAGAGCTAGTTCCTTCCAGCCACAAATTACCTTTTCTTGACCTTGACCCATTGCGAGGAATTTGAGGCGATTTCCTCCAAAACCACTGCGCTCCGCTAATTTCATAAGATCGCTGGCAGGGTCAGAGCCGGGACTCAGGATAAACACAATGGGCGAATTTGGAGTGCTCTGCTCAAAAATAGCTTCAAAGCTGATCATCGGGGGCTGCACGTACCTGGTGAAAGAAACACAGAAAACTTTCTGGGGAGGACAGCTCCAGCCCGCGGGCTGGTCTGATCGGTCTCCTCCAGAACCTTCTGACCACTCCTCTGGGATAGCTCCTTGCAGTCTTCCCTGCCTTAGATTCCAGTTTCTACACACATCTCCCACCCTGATGAGGAACTCCTGGGTGACAGGGACTTCTTTGCACGCCCTGTACACTCGATTCCGTCGGTTTGTGCTGAGCTGGGTGCCTCAGCTTGCCCTCCAGGTGGACCCACCCACGGCACCGAACCCTAAGGTTCCACACCAGCAGCTCCACAGGCGTGTCCTGGATGGTGCACATCTTGAGTTTTGAGTTTTATGTGTGGGTTTTTTTCTTCTTTTTTAAATTTAGAGATAGAATCTTACTCTGTTGCCCAGGCCGTCACTACAGGTGTGCACCACCATGCCTGGCTAATTTTTTTATTTTTTCTTTTTAGAGGCAGTGTCTCGCTATATTGCCCAGGCTGGCCTCAAACTCCTGGCCTCAAGCGATCCTCCTGCATCAGCTTCCTGAAGTGCTGGGATTGCAGGTGTGAGCCACCACACTTGACCCAGATATGCATTTTAAAATTCATCGCCAACACAAAAATACTGGGAGATTTCAGGTAAAAATCTCAAGTCCTAGCTTCTTTCAGAGTCAGAGGATCCAGCCACTTTGGGTTCCCAATGGCATGTGCTATCAGTCAGCAGGAGCTAAGGGCAGCTGCCCAGGGACCAGGACCAGCTGCCCAGGGACCAGCCCTGCTGGCTGCAAGGGCACATCTGAGCCGCAGCCCCACACTCTCTGCCTGGCCTCGCACCCCATGCTACAGCTACACTGTCCACTGCAGCGGCTACGAGGCACTTAAAATGTGGCTAGCCCCAACTGAGATAGGCTGTAAGTGTGAATTTAATCAGATTTTGAAGACTTAATACCAAAAAAAGCATGTAAAATGTCTCAATCATGTTCATATTGATTATACATTCAAATGATAATTTTAATGTATTCAGTTAAATAAAATACGTTATTACAATTAATTACGCCCATTTCTTTTCTAATGTAGCTACTAGAACTTTTGAAACTGCATATGTGTCTCACATCAAATTTCTTGCAAACAGCGCTGTTCTAGAATACTGAAGAATTCTAGAATATTGGCTATCAAACATTGCACAGACAGCTGTCTCGGGAGCTGGTCAGCCTGCGTGCTTTGGGTCCAAGGTGGCAGGACGCTAGACAGTCCACCCCATGGCAAGTGGCAAATCAACAAAATGACACACTTACTTCTCTCCCATTGTGACAGTCACGTAGTCAGTCACTGCCCGATAGACCCGATCCACACGGAAACAGCGCAAAATAAGCAACTTCTGGAAAGGGGTGATGTTCTTATCGTAACCCAAGGGGAATGGAAACTGCTCCAATGAATCCAGGTCATACCACTGGGAAAAGCAAAGAATATTCATGGCGGCATCAACTCAGAAATGACAGAGGTCCCCATTTGTGTGTGAAGGTGGCAAAAGCCACTGGAAAGGGATGAGAATCTATATGAGTACTAACTGAAAGCCACCTGGTCAGATCTGTCATTCTCCACCCCCAAAGACTATGAAATTCAGAAAGGAAGGAACTGAGTCTTATTCACTGAGTCCCCAGTGCCCATCAAGGGACATGGTACATGGTAGATATCCATAACTATTTCTTGGATGGGTGGGTGGGTGGATGGATGGATGGATGGACGGATGGATGGAAGGACAGACGGATGGGTGGACAGGTAGATGGTTGGATCTCCCATACAGCTAGCTGAATTAGCCAAGGGAGAATTCCAACCAGGGAGTTAGAGGGCATTGATTACATACTGAATGGATGACTCAAAGGAGTGTCTTCTTTTAAGGGGTTGGGCCACAGTTCAGGTTTGGAGATTGTGGACATGTGGGGAAGAGGAGGAGGAGAAAGGGAACGTGTGCTCACCTCCTGCCAGACATTCTGATTATTCTCAACGTCATCAGGAAGTTGCCCGAAGTTGTCTGAAAACATTTCTGATAAAAGAATGATATCTTCCCATCCTTGGTCGGACAACCAAGTGCAGGGCTTTTTTCTTTTGCTTTTCTCCAGGGAAATGTTTCCTAATCACAATAGAAGAGAAGCAAACAGCCATTGCGCTGCTGATACAAGGCAAGCAACTCTGCTTTGACTTTCCTCACTTTTGGAAAAAGTCCACTTCTCAAGAAGGAGACTGAAAAGAGGAAGTGGCCTGGGCTTGCTCTCGTCACGGCCAGTGACACCAGCCCGGCGCTCAGTGCAGCATCCAGCTTCTAGCCTTGGGGTGGCCCCGAGACAGAGGTTGGCTGCTCCGAGTTCAACCAGAACCACTTCTGAGGCTGCAGTGCTCAGCTGGAACAGTGAGAAATGCAGTGCTGTTGGAAGCCAAGTTTTAAGGAGAATTTTTGTTCTTGTTTGTTTTAATGGACAAACTTATATACATGTATCCTGTAGGCAAGGAGACGGGAAGCATAAGGCTAGGCAAATTGATTACCTTTTAAAAAGAAATCTAATTCTTCTTGAGGGACTCTCCCTTCTGCTTGTTCTATCTTGATGGTCATATTAAAGGAAAAGAGTAGCTTGTGCCTCTCAAACAGCCCTGGAGGGAAACATCAGGTGAGTATTGATTTCTTAAAATTCACTTTAAAAAACTGAGTTTCTTATGCCCACTGTGCTTAAATGTAAGTGACATGGAATGAAACACTCAAACCGTATGGCTGCACTTAGCCCTCTCTGCACCCAATGTCCACAAATATCTAAGTGCAGAAAACATGAGCTCAACTCCTAGGTCATGCCCAGGTACAGTCTGTAGTAACATGTTCCTGTATGTCACAGAAATGGCCGTGACTACAGGAGGTACAATCACACCGTCCTGGGAAGAGGAAAAGCCAGTGAGGACTGGTACAGTAGGGATACAGAGCCACCCTCTCGACCGAAGGCGGGCTGTTCGCCTGACTCCAGTGTGCGTGCTTGTCCCTTAGGGTCTAGAAGAGGTGTTGGCAAACTTTCTACAAAGGGCCAGATAGTAAATATTTTTGGCTTTGGAAGGTAGATGGTCTCTGTCATAACCATTCAACTCTGCCACTGTAGTACAAAAGCAACCACAGACAGTATGTATACAAATGGATATGGCCCTGTTCCAATAAAACTTTATTTACAAACGCAGGCAGTGGGCCAGATCTGGATGCTGGCTGGGGGTCTGCCAACCTCTGTTGCAGAGGATGCACACTCCATCAACAGTCTCTTTATTGACGGATGCAAAACACCAGCTTTCTTCTTTTTTGCTTTTTAACAAAAGACATGTGTTCCTGGAGAAAAAAATGTGTAAGTCAAAATTTGTGATGTGAATTCTACTTTATAGGTGTACAAAGTATTGACTGTATTGGAGACAGGGTCTTTAGAGAGCTGTTTAAGTTCAAATGAGGCCATTAGGGTGGGCGCAGTCCAACCTCACTGGTGTCCTTATATGAGGAGGAAGTCTGGACACACAGAGAGACGCCAGGGATTCGCACACAGAGAAGACGGACCCTGTGCGGACACAGCTACGAGATAGCCTCCTACAAGCCAAGGGGAGCGTCCTAAGGAGAAAGAAAATCCATTAAAACCTTGATTTTGGACTTCCAACCTCCAAGACTATGAGAAAATAAATGTCTGTTGCTTAAGCCACCCAGTCGGTGGTAGTTTGTTGCGGGGGCCGTGGCAGACTAATACACCGAGCACTGGTGCATGTGAAATATCGCTGTCAGTAAGTATAGTGTCTCAGCAAAAGAGGACTGGGCGGGGACACGGGTGTGCCTTACCCACCCTCTGCTTTCTCGAAGTCACTCTACAGACCCCTGGTTAAAAATGGCCATTCTGAGTTTATCCCAACTCCCTTCCAAAAACCAACTGAAATGGTGAGTTTTTTTTTTTTTTTAGGATGGAGTCTCGCTCTGTCGCCAGGCTGGAGTGCATTGGTGCAATCTCGGCTCACTGTAACCTCCACCTCCAGAGTTCAAGCGATTCCTCCACCTCAGCCTCCCAAGAGCTGGGACTACGGGCACATGCTATCACGCCCAGTTAATTTCCGTATTTTTAGTAAAGATGGGGTTTCACCATGTTAGCCAAGATGTCTTCATCTCTTGACCTCGTGATCCGCCTGCCTCAGCCTTCCAAAGTGCTGGGATTACAGGCGTGAGCCACCGTGCCAGGCCTAATGGTGAGGTTTTTTGTTTTGTTTTGTTTTATTCAGTCTCTGTAGAGACTGCCAAAAATTGCCAACACCAACTATATTTCAAGTCCTTCTGGCGGAGTATTGGGAAAAGTTTTCAATTAGCAATAATCGCGCCTCGGATAAACCTCACTGGCTACGATACTGCCACTGTGCAAAGCTAATGGTGAGTTTTTAAAAAGGTATAAGCTCCCAGAAAATTGGATAAAAGACAATAACAACAAAATTTTGCAAGCTAGGCCAGGTGCAGTGGCTCACACCTGTAATCCCAGCACTTTGGGAGGCCAAGGTGGGGAGATCACTTGAGGTCAGGCGTTCAAGACCAGCCTGGCCAACATGGTGAAACCCTGTCTCTACTAAGAATACAAAAAATTAGCCGGTGTGGTGGCGGGCACCTGTAGTCCCCAGCTACTCAGGGAGGCTGAGGCGGGAGAATTACTTGAATCCAGGAGGCAAATGTTGCAGTGAGCTATGATCGCACCACTGACAAGAGTGAAATTCTGTCTCAAAAAGACATAAAATAAATTCCAAGCTACAGACAGATGGACAAGTGAAAACTGCTTCAGCAGAGCTGAGAAAGTTGACTCTCACATGAGGAGGAGATGAAGCTGAGATGCGTACCACAGGACACATCAAAAGCTCAGGAACTGGCAGTACCAGATTCTTTGGACGTGTGGGTGAATACAGGCTAAAAACAGGATGATGGGTGGACAACCCGTTTGACACGCAGTCAGATCCCAGATCCCCTCTCACTCCGTGCTGCTAGGCAACTGCCTGCCCCACCCAAGTGAACTGTGGAAAAGATAAAGCAGGGTCTCTACACTGGGGAACACCAGGCATAGTTGAGGGAAAACCATACTGAAAACATGGCTTTCAGTGAAAGTTTTCATAATAAATGTTGAAATTGACAGCCTTCTTTATCACATGGTTCTAAGAAGGCTGGCAGCCAGGATTACATACTCTAGGAAAAGGCTGAAGACTCTTCACTGGGGAATCTTGAGAAAAGAACTACAGTATTGACATCTGGGAGGTCCCCCAGTGACACACGACAGAGACATGAGCTGCAAAATTCAGACTATGGGAAGCGACCCAACGATCATGCAGGTTTCCTCCACAAATAAATGCAAGGGGCGGGGCAGACACTGTGGCTTATGCTTTAATCCCAGCATTCTGGGAGGCCAAGGCAGGAGGATATCTTAAGGCCAGGAGTTCAAGACCAGCCTGGGCAACGTGGCAAGACTACTGTCTCTCCAAAAAAAAAATTAGCCAGGCATGGTGGCGTGCACCTGTAGTCCCAGTCGCTGAGGAGGCTGAGGTGGGAGGATTGCTTGAGCCTGGGAGATGGAGGTTGCAGTCAGCTGTGATTGTGCTACTGCACTCCATCCTAGGCATCAGAACCACACTCTGATTTCTGTTGCCTAAGCCTCCCGAGTAGTTGGGATTACAGGTGTGTGCCACCATGCCCAGGTAATTTTTGTATTTGTAGTAGAAATGGGGTTTTACTATGTTGGCCAGGATGGTCTTGATCTCCTGACCTTGTGATCAACCCACCTCGGCCTCCCAAAGTACTGGGATTACAGGTGTGAGCCACCATGCCTGGCCCCTGAGGTCCTCATTTAAACAAATGTGAACTATGACACAGACAATTGGGAACATTTGAAAACTAGGTATATGATGATATCAAGGAATTATTAATTTGGGGTATGATAATGGCTTTATGTCTATGTTCTGAGATAAAATCCTTCCATGTTATAACAGGGATGGGCAAACCACAAGCCAGGGTCCAAAGCCAGCCTCTGCGTGTTTTTGCTAATAAAGTTTTATTGGAACACAGCCATTCACTTCCATATTGTCCAGTGGCTGCTTCTGTGCTACAATGGCAGAAATGACTTAGCTTTCAAAGCCTAAAATGCCTACTATCCGACCCTTTACAGAAAGTTCGCTGACCTCTGTTTTAGACAAACTAACATACTTACAGATAAGTGATTTGAATATGAAGCAAATTTTCAACATAATCTGGGTTGATGGGAAACCCTGTTACATATAAACAAATCCAGAGCTGATCATTGCCAGGTGAAGGGTATGAAGAGGATCACAACAATATTCTCTTTTGTATATGTTTTCCATAATAAAATTTTTTTAAAAAAAATCAGTCACATAGGTGTTGAAATATACTAGTCACTTCAGAAAACAGTTTGGCAGTTCCTCAAAACTTAAACCTAGAATTACCCTATGACCCAGCAATTCCCTTCCTAGATATACCCCCAAAAGAATTAAAACCACATGTTCACACAAAAACCTGTACAAATATGTTCACAGCAGCATTGTCTTAATAGCAAAAAAGCTAAACAACCCAAATGCCCATCAAGTGATGGGTGGGTAAGCACAGGGTGGTCTGTCCATACACAGAAGGTGAATCAGCCATAGAAAGGAATGACATACTCAGCAACGCGGATGAGCCTTGAAGTCATGGTACGGAGTGAAAGAAGCCAGTCATGAAAAGTCACATACCGTACGATTCCACTGACATGCAGTGCTCAGAACGGGTAAATCCATACAGACGGAACACAGTGGTGGCTGCCAGGGACCAGGAGCCAGGGGACAGGGAGTGACTGCTAATGAGTATGGGATTTCATTTCGGGGCTGGGGGTAGTGGTGGGTATACAACTCTGTGAATATGTTATGAATCACAGAATTTATGGCATGTAAATTGTATCTCAATAAAGCTGTTACCTTAAAATTCAGTGCTTTAAACATTCCTCCTGTAACATGAATCGTCACACTTGAGAATGCCATTTGGAGCTGGGCATGATGGCTCACACCTCGTAATCCCAGCACTTTGGGAGGCCAAGGTGGGTGGATCGTTTGAGCTCAGGAGTTCTAGACCAGCCTGGGCAACACAGTGAAACCCCATCTCTACAAAACATACAAAAAATTAGCTGGGTATAGTGGCGTGCCCTGTAGTCCCAGCTACTCTGGAGGCTGAGATGGGAGGATCTCCTGAGCCCAGAAGGTGGAGGTTGCAGTGAGCTGTGATGGCACCACTGCATCTGGCCTGGGTGATGGAGAAAGACCCTATCTCAAAAAAAAAAAAAAAAAAAAATGCCATTTGGTAAGTTTCCATTTTCACCGACCAAGTTTCCTTAAAGCCACATCTGGCACACCAAACTCGCCACACTTGTCCTCCTCTTCGGGGAGGGCTCACCTGTGCAGCCATAGTTATAGATGTTGAAGGTCAGCGTGTCCATGATATTCTTCAGGCGTTTCATGAGAATGGAATCAGGCAGCGACTTCTTCAGTGATAGCCCGAAGACATCTAAGAAGGCGATCAGGGAGTACTGGTACATGGCGTTCACCAGGGCCATCTCGGACAGCACGAAGAACAGGATGGCCCCCCTCCTGGCTGCTGGCCGGTAGCCGTCCCGCAGCCTATCAATGTCCAAGGCCGTCTTCTCTGCCAGCTTGAGTTTCTCTGAGACCTGAAGGAAAGAACAAGTGACCCTGAAAACAGGAAGGCTGAGAAGTGGGCAGAGGGCAGGAGGGGAGGGGACAGCAGAGAGGTATGTGCGACCCTCCAGGGCTTTGAAAGCATCCAGGGACTGCAGGGGACTGAGGGCTCACCCTCTTTTAGGATGGGGTGGATATTTGTGGCTGACGCCCCGACACCCATGGCCCCTTCCTCTAGTAATGCTGCTTGTAAGTCTCCAAATACTGCCCTCTCCGTCTTCATCCCATATATGGGGTTCCATCCCTGACACCGGGAGAAGACCACGTGACCCAGGCCCAGACACCTGAGCCTAGCAGCCCCAAGCTCCCAGGACTGGTTTGGAGTAGAAATGTGACTTCAGTGACTCTCAGGACCTTCACGGTAGGAACAGGAAGATTCTCACTTACCCCTTTGGGTTTGGACCTGAGAGGACGTGAGGCCAGACCAGTCTTATGACCATGTGGGGAGCTCGTGGAGAATCAAGCCAACCCAGTAGAAAGCCCAGCCCGGAAATGAAGAGAAACCAAGTCCTACTGGTACTTTTGAAGTCCTGGATCCAGCCCCATCTGAAGCTATCTCTGAACTTTCCAGCTTTCTCAGCAGATAATGTCCCTGTTGACTTAAGCCAGGCAGGGCTGGGTTTTCTACCACTCTCAATTTAAAAAGACTGACCTGATCCCCCAGGGTCCCTGGGAACACCTTTAGGGCTCTCCTCCCCACAGCACATCCCAGTAGAGGTGGCTTTTTACCCCTGAGATCACAGAGCCCAGTCTTCTTATTGAATAGACAAGGAAATGGACGCTCCAAGGACGCACGCAGGCCCTGCCTGGCTCAGGCCTTTTCTGCTGTGGCTGCTACCTCTGTTGCCTTGGATTTGGTCTCCTCCAGGGTGTGCACCAGGTCCACGTTGTCCAGCATGTTCCCAGTGGACGTGGCCAGCTCCCGAAGGAGGGAATCTTCCAGGTCCTTGAGCAGGTTCTTGTTCTCACTGGTCTCCTGGATGAGGTGCTCCCGCTGCTCCTCCAGCTCCCGCCTCTCATAAGCCACCAGCACGCTCAGCAGCTGGTCCTCCAGGCCCTTCAGCGTGACTGTGCGGGACAGCGAGAGGCCCTCATCACCTGCAGCCCCTGACAAGCTGGTCACTGTTCTCTCCCCCTGCCCCGCTGTGATGGGAGAAGCTTAGCGTGGGTGTCAGCCAGCATGTCAGGGGCATGAGGATTCACCACCCACCAAAGTCACTCCACAGCAGCACAATGGCAGACACAGCAGAACAGTGGCGCTGTGGTGCAGAGTGGTGGGCAACAAGAAAAAACTCACTGAAAGAAAACCCAGGCTTCCACAGACTAGGGGGCCACAGTTTAAAGTACACGCAGACCTGGCACAGTGGTTCATGCCTGGAATCCCCGCACTTTGGGAGGCAGAGGTGAGAGGAGCACTTGAGCCCAGAAGTTCGAGACTAGACTGGGAAACACAGTGAAACCCCATCTGAGAAAACTGATGGGAAGGGGGTGGGAGAGGGAAAGAAAAGAAGGAAAGAGAGAGAGAAGGAAGGAAGGAGAGAAGGAAGGAAAGGAAGAAAAGGAGGAAGGGAAGGAAGGATAAGGCAAAGGAAAGAAAGACGGAGGGAGGGAGGGAGGGAGGGAAGGAAGGAAGGAAGGAAGGAAGGAAGGAAGGAAGGAAGGAAGGAAGGAAGGAAGGGAGGTCATCCAAATGGAATTAATGTGTTTAAGCAGGTACATGACAACCTTAGAGAATGTGAGACATAACATCCAATTTCTATCAGAATTCAACTGACAGGAAGAAGAAAAATTCAAAATCAAAACCTGTATTTTAAATCCACGAATACAGAGTAACTTCCTGCCCCCACAGACAGAGGTCCCATCCCACTCCACGTGTGAACACGTCAGCCCATGGCCTGGTCTCAGCGTGCCTCAAGACATGTAACTCACGCCCCACACCTTCTAAGTGGTACCTAATCATTAAGAGCTGACTAGTCCAGATGTGTCTATGAGAACCATCTGGGGTCACTGAGTGAAATGACATCCCAAGAAAGCCTTGATCTCAGATTGTGGTCTCCATAAAAACCACCTTAATAAACAATGGAGGTTCTACACCTTCTTACCCGTGTAATTGATCACCATAGCTTTCCCAAACACGGATGGGGAATATCTGGGATTGGCCAGCTTGGTGTTTAGATACAGTCGGAAATTTGAATCATAGTCAACTTCCTTGTCTCCCAGGATGATAAACTGCCGTCCTTGGGAGACTTTTATATTTTTTTCTAAGACGTTATCAATCACAGGATCGATGTATTCATCAACATCGTGGAACAGGAAAGGGGTCCCGTACTTTATGGACATTTCCAGCTGCTTGAGGAAGTCAGGGTCATTAAACGAAGCGACCTGGAAGAGGGAGGAGGCAGATGCGGAAACCTAGCATGTTTAACTGTGGCCCTGCCAAATATAAGCAGGGAAGGGCTTGGAAGTGGGAAGTGGATAAGCCAGGAACTTGGAGGGGCCAGAGGTGGAAAGAAGAGAGTAGCAAGGGGTATATAATGTGTACACACCATGAGGTCCAAGCTCAGGGCAGGATCGTGCTCAAACAGGGCGGAGAGGAAAGGAAAGGATTCCTCAGCTCCTCTCCCTGTAAGCTAGAACCCCTCCCCTTTAAGAGACAGGGTAGGCATTGGAATTGGGCTAGGAGTGGGCTGATAATTTCTGCGCTCCCTGGCAGGCTGAGGGAAGAGGGAGTCTAGGAAAGTTCCTGCCTCACAGTATTTGCTCCATGATAGCTACATGTGCATTTTAGAGGCAGGCTTTTCCCCTGACCTTGGAACACAAATGGGCTTCCCCTAAAAGCATGAAAATAGCTGGGATCAAGGATCAGAAAAAATAAGGAAAAGCTAAAACTGAAAATCATTAATTTGTTCATTAGTTCAGCAAACAGTGATTGGGACACCCCAGCAATTCCACTCCCAGGTATCAACCCAAGAGAATTGAAAACATATGTCCACGTAAAAACGTGCACACCAATGTTCACGGTGGCATTCTTCAAATACCCAAAAAGTGGGAACAGCCCAACTGCCCCTCAGTGAGTGGCTGGATATACACAATGTGTTCTATTCACACACTGGAATAGGATCCAGGGCGAGGAAGGGATGGCGCACTGACCGCGCTACAGAAAGGACAGACCTTGAGACATCATGCTGAGTGAAAGGCGCCAGAACAAGGCCATACAGTGTCTGATTCCAATCCTAGCAAATGTCCAGAAGAGGCAGATTCACAGACAGAAAGAAGATGAGTGGCTGCCAGGGGCTCGGGGAGGGAGAAATGGAGGGACTGGAGGGGTGATGGCTAAAGGATGTAGCATGTCTTTTGGGGATAATAAAAATGTTCTAAAATTGACTCTGGTGATTGGTATATAACGCTGTAAACATACTCAAACTCACACTGAATTGTATACTTTCAGTGGAGGAATGCTGTGGTGTGTGAATTCTATCTGCATCAAGCTATTACTCTCACCCCTCCTCATTGCATCCCCATCCCCCACCTCAGCTCCAAAAAACAGTGACTGAGCACCCTGACCACACGCCCCATACTGGGCAGAGGAACACGAAGCTGAGAAAAGAAGGACCTTCACCTCCAGGTTGCCTGCAGTGTGAGAGGGCAGATGCAGAGTTCAAGGTGGTTCCAGCTGCCCTGGCAGACCCAAGGGGTGGAGGCGGAGGCGGGGGGGGGGCTCCGCGTGGGGTCAGGCTGGGAGCATTTACAGCCCGGCCTCAAGGAGGCTAGGGCCTGCCAGGTACAGGAGGCGGGAGGGACCCTCTCCGGAGAACGGGTGGCGGGGGCAGAAGACGCCCCAGGAGGAGCTGCCTTACCCGCAGATTGTTCTTCTCCTCTTTTCTCTTGATCCAGTTGAGGGCCTGCTGCTGGGGGTCGATGCAGAGAGGGAAGCGGCTGGCCCTGGTGGTGAGGATGCCGTTCTGAACAGACAGCTCATCGGGGGGAAGGCCCTGGGACCCCCACCTGGAAGAAACAGCCATCGGGAAATGCATTTTGCTCATCAATTTGTGAGCCAAGTGCTAAGGGTAGCAGGACTGGCCTTCCAGAACAATCTTCCCACCCCCAGGCTGCACAAGCCTCCTTGGACTCCAGAGAGCACTCCAGTCTAAGTCTGCAGCTCATCCTGCCACTTTCAGCCATTCAAGCCAGCTATGGTCCTGCCTATGCTCCCCAGGCCATCGCCTCCCCCCAGGGTGACACCCACGTAGACCCCCTGTGCTAAGGCGTCCCCTCCCTCCTGCTGGCTCAGGGTGCCACACACCTGCTGATCTCAACATCATCTGTGAGCAGGCTTTCCAGCCGAAAAGGCTGGCTCAGGGGGATCTCCCGCTCCAGGAGGTCATTTTGCCAAATCTGACGGACCATCTCGTCTCGGAACTCCCAGGTGAAGGCTCCCTCGTAGCTCAGGAAAGCCGCGCACAGCAGGCAGTCCCCCAGCAGCTTCACACGCCGGTGCATCAGCTCATCCAAGTCATTCAGCCACCTGGCACCAGAGGAGAGGGAGGCTGCCGTGAGTAGTTTACCTTCCGGCCACAACCAGAAGGAACATTCCAGAAGAAGCAACTCGACACCCTGCTAACAGCGCTAGCCAGATAGAAACATTTTTTTTGAGATACTCTTCCCGCGTGGGGAACAGAGACCAACAGCTCATCTCACAACTCCCCGCCCTAGTGAACCTGGCGTTCGGAGCCAGCGTCAAGCAGGGGCTCGGGAAAGGCTTGAGGTCTTTATTAAGCAGTAATCCCACGGTGTGGATCATACTAAGTAGTAATCACATTGTTTCCGAAGCGTTAATCAAAGGCATATAAACCAGCCCGGCAGAGCTAACAAGTTCTGGCTTCACTCGAGGATGGAATTCCACCCAAGATAAAAGAAAGCATGTTTCATTTGGCCTCTTCCAGCAAATGCCCCAGGACTTAGGTTTAGAAATATTGAAAACTGTGTGTTTCCCACATGCAGACAGCATTTGTCCGTGTTTCCACACCATATTTACAGATGCCAGGTCCAAAACTGTTGCGCTATTTGGTGAATAAGCTGTGGCCGAGCGGTCTTGTCCACAAACATCAAACAGCCCCGTCACTTCTTCAGATTGAAGCCCAGGACAAACCACTGGGACCCTTGGAAGGCATCTGTGCAGTGACAGAGATGGGCTTCTCCCACAGACTCTTCTAGAAAGAACCCAGGGGTTAAAGGTCACCAAGAAGCGAACACTCCCAAAACCCAGAGCACCTTGCTGAATGCTATGGATGTCTCCCTGTCTCCACAGCTGCACTGCCTCCTCAAGCCCTAGTAATTAGTAAATAACGCTCACTACGTAATAAAAACAAGAGTCTATAATATAGCCATTAGCCGCCATAAACATGATAATAGTGAAATAAGACCTGGTCACACAGTCTTCACATAAAAACACAATGTGAGATAAAGAATCAACATGGCGAGAAACTCTGTGGGTGACATCCATTTATAAACCACAACAGGGGGGCTCGTGAGCCGCGCTGACCTGACGTTTTCCGACCCCAGGCCCGAGATGAGTTTGTCAGCAGCAATCAGCCGCCTCTCCATGATCTCGGCTTCTTCCTGCAGCTTCTGCTTTTCCAGTATGGCGGCCTCGTATTTGGCACCCAACGTTTCCAGCTCTTTCTGAATTGCTGCCAACTCATTCTGGATCCTTGCCAGTTCCCGTTTAGTGAGGTAAAAATTCCGCTCCAGCCTGGCCACCTAAGTGAAGACGATTTGCAAAAAGATGGGGACAAGGACCGTGGTGGGGAGGATCCAATCGCCTCCAACCAGGCCACATGTCAAAACCGCTCTAATGGTATCTGTGCTTTTTGAGTCACCATCTGTATAAATATCAAACAGTCCCATTAATTCAGATTGATGACACGTGGCTTCTTAGTTTCTTCTTCAACTGTTTGCTGCAAAAGCTCTATGTCCCTTTAGAGGATACCCGGTACCCAAGTTGTCAGATGGTTTTACTTTCCTGTGTACTGAGGCCACAGTAAGATGACACTGGTTCTAAGTCAAAAACTCAGAAGAACTGACTGGTCACTGTGGCTGACACCTGTAATCCCAGCACTTTGGGAGTCTGAGGCAGGCAGACCACGAGGTCAGGAGTTCAAGACCAGGCTGGCCAGTGTGGCAAAACCCCATCTCTACTAAGAATACAAAAATTAGCCAGGCATGGTAGCACGCACCTCTAGTCCCAGCTACTTGGGAGGCTGAGGCAGACGAATTGCTTGAACCCTGGAGGCGAGTGTAGCAGTGAGCCGAGATCGCGCCACTGCACTCTAGCCTGGGCAACAAGAGCGAAACTCCGTCTCAAATTAAAAAAAAAAAAAAAAAACCTCAGAAGAATATACCATAGACAATAACAGCATTTCTATTCGTTCTAAGTTTTCTTTATATATATATACTTTTTATTGCATTTTAGGTTTGGGGGTACATGTGAAGAACATGCAAGATTGTTGCATAAGGACACACATGGCAGTGTGATTTGCTGCCTTCCTCCCCATCACCTATATCTGGTATTTCTCCCCATGCTATCCCTCCCCAACTCCCCACCCCCCGCTG